>JAHWFP010045223.1:12841-23908 GCA_023313725.1 Lithobius niger | reverse complement strand
GATGTATCGAATTTAGCACAATTCAATGATGGTGTGAATTGGCTGTTGGCTGATATCGACGTGTTTACAAAACGTGTTGAAGTTGTACCTTTAAAACGTTTCTGCAGCATTAAAGGGAATATTTAGCAAAATGCCAAAAATAAGTCATTTTTTTCTGACAAAGGAAGTGAGTTCCGGAATGCTAACGTACAAAAGGTTATGCAACAGTACGGTATGAATCAGTACAATAGAAAATGAAGAAATAAAATCAAGCGTGATAAAAAGATATTTTCGGAGCCTACGGTCCATGATGTGGTGTTACATGCATGCGAAAAACACAAAACGATACATCGACGTACTTCCTTCGTTCGTTTCAGCCTACAACAATTCATATCACAGAAGTATTAAGATGAGCCCAATCCGGGTCGACGATCGAAATAAAGGGCAAGTGGTTGTGAATTTGTACGGATCGGGGTTTTTGGTCGGGGATGCAGTGAGGATGAGTAAGAAGAAAGACGTTTTCACTAAAGGATACGAACCAACTTGGACTGACGAAATAGTGTATGTTAAAAAAAATTAAAAAACACTCGATCCCTACCTATAAAGTGCGTGATTACGATGGGAATGATATTGTGGGCACATTTTACAAACAAGAACTACAGAAAGTGGTGCCACCCAAGACCTACAAAGTTGAAAGTGTGCTTAAAACCAGGAAACGTGCGGGACGAACGGAGTACTTAGTTAAGTGGCTCAATTATCCATCAAACTTTAACAGTTGGGTGACAGATCTGGTTAACACGTGATGGCTGACGAAGTATGGCTTACTCTGCCGTCTAATAGTAGCATGGACATATTTCCTGAGAATACATTACAGCATTACATAACGTGTTTATCCTCGTCTCTAGAGCTTGATCACAATTACGAAGTTGCATTGGCTCAAATTTCATTTCCAAATTCTTTCAGTCAAAACAGCGGTATTGTCTTACCTAATCACGAAGATGAAGCGAGATTATTATTATTGGAGTATAGACAACTGTTAGAAGGTGAACCTGATGCGGAAAAGGATTTGACACCGTAAGAAAAAGCACACATCGCTATTTATTGAACCCAAGTGACGTGAATCATATTTTGGACTGCACACATGGTGAGAAATGGTACGAAAGCATGCACGATTTGATGACTACAATCAATATGGAAATCAAAACATTTAGTGACGAATATACAGATCCAAACAGTCATATGAAACGAGTAGCTGAAAATGTGTTACCTAATATTTCGTATGATGAACGTATGAGTACTTATTCTTTGAATAATGACGTGACTGACGACTATTACGGGAGGCTCAATTTAGGTCCTAAACTAGCCGCGAGATTCAGCTTCCGTCCTGAATAATTTCCTAACCTTACCGCTAAGGAAGAGTCATCCGTTCATACCACATTCCCCGTCAAAGAGAAAACCAACATAACCATCCAATCTGTTTACGTTTATTGTAATATAATTCAGCCTCGGTTGGTGGGAGATTCACGTGTGCCATTGCTGAGAATTTCACCCGTTCAAGGTGAAACTGGCGAAGTTACGAACGTCGAGTTTCGAATACTCTATTACTTTCCATTACAAACGTTATCGATTAAATATGTAGAAATATATTTACGTGACGATTCTGGGAGACTTATCGAATTTGCTAGCTACGGAAGAGTTATTTGTGTGTTACATTTCCGTCCCATAAGACGTTGAAGCGATTATGTATAAATACTGTTACTGTATCATCCTCCTTCTCACTCGTCATCATGAAGAGGTGCCCATACACCGAATACTACGTAACTCAAGTGGGAGGGGGTATCCCCGTCTATTTCGGACGCACAAATCAGCGTGGTCACGGTTTTGGTTTTGTGCTAAGTTCCCTAGGACGCATTGCCTTCCCGTTCTTAAAAGGTATAGGTTCGTAAAGGTATAGGGACGCAAGGCTCTCGGTGCGGGCATTAACATTGGCGGTGATGTGCTTGCTGGAAAAAGTTTTTAAAAGGCTGCTGTAAACAGATTGCAAGAGACTGCCAGAGGGATAGCTGGAGATGTTGCTTCTAAACTCCAAGGAGGAAAAGGAAGAAAACGAAAGAAAAAAAACAACATGTAATAAAGCCTTTAAATGCAAAAAATCTAATATTAAAACGTGTTTGGACTAGCTGTATATAAAGTGCATGTTGATCGCACGTACAACCATTTTTCGTGATGGCGTGTATTCACCCCTCTTCGTGCGAGTGCTTGCTTAGCCCTCTAGATATTTTTTCCATTGCACCTACACAGCGTTCTATACAGAAAACTAAATATGTGGAATATAGGACTATTGCGAACATCGCATTTACACAAGTGTTGGATTTCACAGTTCCTTCTTCCGAAGATTACGTCGATTTATCACAAATGTTATTTTTCTTGAAGGTGAAGGTGTCGAAATCACCAGGTCTTAACTTGATGGCAGCCGTCAACATGGAAGTTAGTACTACGAATCTTTGGCTTCATTCCATGTTTTCGCAAGTCGATATTACCATAAATGAGAAACTAGCGACCGGTACCAACGACAGCTCCGGTTGTAAGGCCTATTTACAAACGTTGTTGAGTTATGGGAAGGAGGCGATTACTACATTCTCACAACTACAACTACATTCCTCTTTTTTTATGCCATTTAACGAACGGAGGAGCCGTATTGCCAGTAGTGGTGAAATCGAATTATTAGGAAGAATACATCATGACTTGGTTATGCAGCCTAGGCTTATTTTAAATAACACCGAAATCAAGTTCCAATTTGTGGCACATAAACCAGAATTCCATTTGTATTTAACAGCGAATGGTGTGACAGCGGGTCTCGCTCCCATTGTAGAATTTTTAGATGCTTCCCTGCACATCCGCAAAGTGACTCCTTCGCCTAATATTTTGCTCGCTCATGCACGTGCTCTCGCCACTTCGAGCTCAAAATATACCTACAGAAAAACCGAAATCAAGACACATACCTTGATCAGTGGAGTGAGTAGTGGCCAAATTGATAACATCTTTAATGGTAACGTACCTTCACGCGTGACAATCGCATTAGTCAGACACGATGCATACAACTGTGATTACAGTCAAGACCCCTTTGTTTTCGGTCATAACAATCTTACTTCATTAACACTTTCCATCGATGGTGAAACAGTGAACGGCAAACCGTTGACTTGTGATTTTACGAACGGTAATTATGTTCGTGCTTACATGTCGTTATTTACGTGGTTAGGGATCCCTTTTCATAATACGTCTAACGACATTACATACTCAAGTTTTGCTAATGGTAAATGTGTGTTTTCTTATGACCTTACAGACGATCACTGCACGGACGATATGACACACGTTTCTCTCGTTAAAAATGGTGTAGTGAGATTAGAATTATGTTTTTCCCAAGCACTTTGCTCGAAACGTGACTGTTATAGTGTTTGGAGAGAGGGAGGCGTTATTGGAGATTGACGAACGTCGTAAAGTGCTGTCTATGGAATGAACACAGCTGAAATTAATGATATTTTAAAGGGGAGGTGTAAGTCGTTCTTGGGTGCTTTTCCTGCAAATCATCTCCCTGTCGCTCGAGGATGGTCTATAATAAATTTAGATGATTGTAAAAAGCCTGGATCTCACTGGGTGGTAGTGGGTCCTTGTGAATACTTTGGTAGTTATGGTTTACTACCTTTGACACATTCTATCCTTCAATACCTGAAGAAACGTTGCACTAAAAAATGGTATTATAATAAAGTACCTTTACAAACTTTAAACAGTACAGTATGTGGACATTATTGTATTTATTGTATACTAATGCGATGTAAGGGTCAGTCTGCTTCATCTATTATTCAACGACTCACTTCGCTCGAACAGCCAGATCGTTTTGTATTCAATTTTGTAACGTCTTTGAAGTAATATTGTCTTTTTTTTATTGTGTATAAATACTTGTGCAGTATGCGTACGACTCTCGTGTCATATTACTTTCTTTTTTATTCAGATGGATCCTAGACCTTTTAAATGCGATCTTTGCGAACAAACGTACGTCACACGTTCGGAGCTGAATCAACATCTACGTGCTACACATCGTGAACGACATAGGTGTGTCTCTTGTGGTCTATCGTTCAGTACAGGGATTTCATTAACGAGACACGCTAGACAACAGCTTGTTACTTGCGTTAGTTGTCCTCGTGTGTTTCACACTCACGAAGCTATGTTACATCATTGTCGTGAAGAACATCCTCAACTGCCAGAGGTTTCACCATTTACATTAGATGCATCCGCCTTTAATAATTTCTGTGGACGCTACGTGTACGCTGAACTTAAACTAACTACGGATGTTCGACAATATTTACACGATATCGTCCCGCATATTGTTACGTTGTTAACTGCTGTCCTTACAAGACTGTCACAGATAAAAGTTTTGGGCTGCATCACAGCCACATTAAAAAAAAACACACGTGAATGGAAACGTCGAACAGATGCCAATTTACTTGTGTAGTGCAACACATTGTGCATCTGTGTTTGAAATTGAACACGAAATCAAGTTAATTATTGAAGCAATCTTACGACAATTGGATGAATTCCATAAACGTGG
The DNA here is from genome assembly GCA_023313725.1 of Lithobius niger. Classification (NCBI taxonomy): domain Eukaryota; kingdom Metazoa; phylum Arthropoda; class Chilopoda; order Lithobiomorpha; family Lithobiidae; genus Lithobius; species Lithobius niger. The sequence continues at coordinate 19,323 of JAHWFP010045223.1, read as the reverse complement.
GTCAGGTTGGGTTGTTGTCAATATTGAGCATTTTGATTCATATGTCAATCGCTACTTGGCCTACACTGGGGGGGTGTTGTGTTGCCAAGCTAGACAAGTCCTTAATTTCTAAAAGTGCTATTGTTAACGTGCAGTGCAAAGACCAAAAATGTTTTTCGTATTCAGTCCTCGCCGTTCTACACTCTGTTGAACGAAATCCTAATAGAGTAAGTCACTACACGCCTTACATTCATGACTTGAACACAGCTGGTATTTCCTTCCCTACCACGATTGATCAGATTGGCAGATTCGAAACACAACATAACTTATCCATCTGCATGTACGGATACGAAGACCCTAATATATTAATAAACAAAAACGGAAGGTTAAATGTTTAGAGTAAGGGTCTAAAAGTCAAAACCTAGAAGGTACACAGACAAGCTTTGACAGTCAGGGTCTAGGTGTACAATTTTGTTAGTAGAGGCTGGTAAGCATTAGACCCTTACTACCCGGTGGTTAGCTTAGTCTAGTCTATTGGATAGACCGTGTGTCTGAACGGTTGTAGTAGGTTTTCTTTGTTCTTAGAATATTGTTATGGAAATTTAAGAGCACAATTTTCTTGTGACGATTCGGCATTTTGTCTTTTGCTGCTTTAGATTTTTTTATTATATTTCGTAGATTTATGGCAGAGGATAACCAAATTAATGCTCCCTGCTGCGAATATGCTGTCTTGTTACTAAATCGAAAAATATTTTTCAACATAACGCAAAGCAGGAAACGTATACCGTACTACAACTGGATCGTCACATGGGGCTTTGTAGGAGGATTTACAGTTTTTTGCCAAAATATATTTATTGTTGACCACCGGGTAGTAAGGGTCTAATGCTTACCAGCCTCTACTAACAAAATTGTACACCTAGACCCTGACTGTCAAAGCTTGTCCGTGTACCTTCTAGGTTTTGACTTTTAGACCCTTACTCTAAACATTTAACGTTCCGTTTTTGTTTATTAATTCGTGTTACTTTTAGAATTGCAGCTAAACTGTAAAACAGTGCAGTTGACGGTCAAAGTTGATAGTTTAACACAGAGACCCTAGGCTGACCCTTACTAACACTGGCTATCGCCAGTGTTAATAATAGAAACAATTTTTTTAATCTACAGTCTACGTCTTGCAGCTGGGTTTTGCTAATTGGCATTGTTGCATAATAACAATGTTTAAAACAATGTAAAACAATCAATCTGGTCGTTTAGAGCTCCATAACCCCTGAACAACTTGACCAATTAGAAAATGCCTTATGGAAAGGGCACATCTACAGAGCAATACCTGTAAAATGAGCTAAGAACCAGCTTTATAGGACAAATGGTTTGCCCTGTAGAGAGGACAGACGAAAGTATCCCCAGAACAACAACAACATCATCAAGAAGAAGCAGAACAAGAAGTTGTCTATTTGGCCCCTCTCTGTATCTCGGGTTTGGCTCGACCGAATTTCACAGTTTTTGGACTGCAGACAGGCTATGACTAGTCAAGGCTAGATTCCAAATTTTGTTTAAAGATGTTTACTTTTGACGGAGTTATAAGTTCTCAAAGTTGAGAGTTTAACACAGTGATCCTAGGTCGACCCTTACTAACACTGGCTATCGCCAGTGTTAATTTCCCTTATTTATTAGCAAACGTGTTGGTTGCCCTGAGATAAAGTTACTCCTTATACAAGATAAACATTACTGTCTCATTAGACATTTTAACAGACTATGCAGTAGTAACAGTTGCAGTGTAGTGTGTCCTTATTGTATGTGTTCCTTTTCCACCAAACAGTTGTTGACTGATCATCTGTAGGACTATGAAACCACAACGTATTGAAATGCCAGAAGTGAAAAATAGTATGATGGAATTTAATTGGTTTGATCATCAACTACCGCATCATTTTGTATTGTATGCGATTTTGAGTCTGTCCTTACACGTCTTCATACTTTCAAACCCGATCCCTCCCATTCATTTACACATAAGACACATTTACACGTGCCTTGTGGGTATTCTTACGTACTGATTGGGTATGATGGAAAGGTTCACGATAAACGTGTTTATAGAGAAGATTGTGTTACTAACCTCTTCGATAATTTGTTATTAGTATGGGATTACGTAGATCATTTCAAACATCTTCTTAATCCCATGTTAATAACTGATGAGGTACTGGAAGATTGTACTAATGCTACACATTGTCATATTTGTGACAAACAATTTCGTGTAGATGAATTTAAGGTTAGGGATCATTGTCACATTACAGCCCGTTATCGTGGTCCCGCTCACAATAGATGTAATTTATACTACAAGTACAAAAATATTCTTCCTATTTTTTTCCATAATTTAAAATCATACGACTCACATATAGTCACGATGGCTTTACCTTACTTTGGTAAAGAGCAAATTCGTGTTATCCCTCAAAATAGCGAGCAACTTACTGCTTTGCGAATTGGTAACAAGTTTCAGTTTCTAGACTCTTATCAATTTTTATCATCATCACTGAGTACATTGACCGAAACGTTACAACATTTCCCAGTTCTTGACAATGTATTTCCATCTACATCTCGATACCTCTCACGTAAGGGCATTTACCCCTACGAATATGTAGATAGCTTCGAACGATTTAACGAATTGGCTTTACCACCGAAGGAAGCATTTTATTCTTCACTAAATGATAGCGACATCACAGATGAATATTACAATTACGCTCTTACTGTTTGGAAAGAAACTGATTGCAAGACTTTGGGTGATTACCACAATTTATATCTCATGACTGATTCCTGTCTATTGGCTGACTGTTTGAAAACTTTCGAAAAATCTGTTTATTACAGTACAAATTAGACCCGTGTCACTTCTTTACTCTTCCAGGTTTATCGTGGGAATCTGCGTTAAGAATGACCTCTGAGAAGTTGCAATTGCTGACAGATCCTGATATGTACATTATGTTTGAGCGTTCCATACGAGGAGGTGTGTTCATTGTTTCACAACGTTATGCTAAGGGAAATAATCCGATGCTAGCCGATTATGACCCTTCCATAGATACAAACTACATTATGTATTTGGATGAAAATAATCTGTACGGATTTTGTTTGTGTATGCCACTTCCGTATTCTAAGTTCCGTTGGTTAACACCTGCAGAACTAGAAACTGTACTACTGAACTACTGTATTATCGAGCCCAGCTAGTTCGGAAACTGGCTATCTTCTCACGGTTGACATGGATTATCCCAGGTCGTTGCATGATAGTCATTCAGACTATCCACTAGCTCCTGAAAGCATAGTGATCACTAATAGCATGCTCTCTTCTTTTAATAAATCATTAAACGAGCAACAACCCACACACAGTGATTGTCAAAGGTTAGTGCCACATCTCATGAAGAGGGAAAGATACGTTTGTCATCATAGAAATCTTGCATATTACATTCATCAAGGTCTTGTGGTTACAAAAGTCCATAAAGCCATTCAGTTCACAGAAAAGGCATGGTTAAAACCTTTCATTGACTACAATACTTCTTAACGTGTGGCTACTACTACCGAATTTGAGAGGACCACCTACAAGAACATGAATAACGTGATCTACGGTAAGGCGATCCAGAACCTTCAAAAACAGACGGACATCTAGTTAACAACTAATGAATCACACTTTTGCAAACTTAAGAAACGTCCAACTGTTGAATATTTTGATATTCTCGCACCTGATTTAGTCATGTTCAAACTGATTAAACCAAAGGTCGTACTACACCGTCCTATCTACATTAGTAGCGCGGTTTTGGATGAGTCGAAATTGTGTATGTACCGGTTTCACTATGGACATATGAAACGTAAATACGGTTCAAATGTACATCTACTTACATCCGATAGATTCCTTCGTCTATCAGATCTTGACTCCTGATGTATATTCCGATATGCTGACTGACATTGACCTTTATGACACCAGTAACTATCCAATTGATCATTTTCTATACAGTGATTCTAATAAAAAGAAACGGGGTGTTATGAAAGACGAATGTCCTGCTTTGGCTATCAACACTTTTGTAGGTCTCAAATCGAAATTGTACACAATGTCGTACGGTGATGCGTGGAAAAAGGTCGGGAAAGGAATTAAGAAGAGTGTATTGCAAAATGTCGTTACCCCCAACCATTTTCTATCATGTCTAAACGATCACATATATTATAGTTTCGAACAAACCGCTATCAGAAGCTATAAGCACAACATTTTCAATGTTACACAGAATAAACTTTCCTTAAGCACACAAGATGTGAAACGATGGGTGCTACCTTGCGGGGTAAAAACGTTAGCGTACGGACATTATTCTATAGAGTCACAGTCCCAAGACACAGAAAGCACTGTTACTAAATGAATATTGTTTGTAAATAATTCGTGATGTAAATAAATCTATTTATGTTATTTCACCTACGTGTTTTTTTATGTATTTTGTTTACCGATATACCGGTTGACACAAATAAACACTATAGGAAATTAAATGGGTTTATTGTCCTGATAATACATCACATATTTTCATTTCTCATATGAAAACAAACAAATTCTCAAACTCCCCGAACTGGAAATCAATAAATGTGTAGTTTTTCACAATTCTTGCGTATGTGGTTTCAGGTTTACATTTTGTTTGTAAGACAAAATTGTCTGAAATCATGCTTTCTTCACCACAGTTCAAGGTACAGTTGTTTGTATAACGCGCATTATTATTCTTTTCCTCTTCCATGCTACATCGTTGTACGTTATTTACAGTCACAATAAGCACAGAAATGTCCAGTATGAGTTGTACTAATACCAGACATATTATGACTTCAGGTCTACCACTGGTACCACGAGGACGATGAACACTATCCATGATCATTTTCGACGTGTGTCAGCTTCCAAACTGATTCATTGAATGCCACTTTATGCTTATATGCATGCTTCCTTCTATTGTTTTAAAATTTAATACAAATTTATAATCTTAATTTTTTTAATACAGTAAACCGAAAGGTACACTCTACACATACACTCTTTACTGGTGTCGCCGACTGATGACGATATTATGCTTTAATTTTGTTGGTGTCACCATCTATTGTCGATATTATACTTTATCATTTTTCGTGTTCTGACGTGTTCATACACGTCTACGTGTCATCACAAGCTATTTTTTCAATTTCTATGACAACCAGTGACGTATTATTTTATTAACATCCATTTTACTGGACGTTGGTATCGCCATCTGTTGACGATATTATGCTTTAATTAACCATTTCTGTGTTCTGGTATGACCGTACACGTCTTCGTGTCGTCACAGGAAGTTTTTTAGTTCCTATGGCAACTAGCAACATGTTTTAATAACACCCATTTTTCCGGATGTGACGTGGTGTGACGTCATTCTGTGTAGGTATCTGATTGGTTGGTACGTCATGTGTTATGTGACGTCATACATTAACATAAGTTAAACCAGATCTGGACTCTGTGCTGATGCTGGATGCTGGTGCTGGATGCTGGATGCTGGATGCTGGACACTACTCCTTATAGATGAAATAACATCATGTAATATGGGCTTTTCTGTTACAAGTCTTGGAAATCCAAATTTACACTTGGTATAAAAGTGGCCTTTAACACAGTATTCACGTTTGCAATTCGAGCTACATTTATGTATTTGATATTTAGTTACGAAAGTATTTAAAAATGGACTGTCTGTTTCATTTGGTTTGACAAAAAATAACTAACTGTGGGAGAGCTAACTAATTAGACTGAACCAAAAGACTGGGGAAAGGGTTGGGGAACTTTAGAGTTAAGTTAGGGTAAATAGGCTTAGTTTAGGTCGGGGGAAAGGCCTAACATTGGGCCTACTAAAGGCCTAAAAGCCAAAAATCCCCCTAACTAGGGAACCTAGCAGGGGTTGAAGGAGTACCAGCCAGTTGGCTGGCCCGAAGGCTTTCTGATTTTTCCATGCTGGCCCCTTGCTTAAATACGTTTTGGTAACCCCTGACAACCGCGAAATAGCCAGGGTATTATGGGTATTGGAATATTCTATTATGTTCTAAAGGCAGGAACCGGAAACTAAATTAAAAGACATAGAAAGACTAAGATTGGCCATTGGCCCCAGCAAACATGCAAGTAAACAAGATTTGCGACATACTCCAACACCCACACGAAGCTCTGAAAAAATTACACATCGCAAATCTTGTGTCTAAACTTGAACACATACATCTTGTAACACTAACCATGTTGAATTTTTATTTTCAAACAATTGTCTGTAAAGCTGTAAGCTGAAAGAAAAACACATACATCAAAGCACATGTCACTAAGATGAAAGCTGTTGAAAAAAAAAGTATTCCCCAAATGAACATGAGAAAATGATACCCTTCAAAGACCGATTTACCGTCAACACCTTGTCCAAATGACTACGAATGACAACTCTGCACGAAACTCCTCTGCACACAAACTACGAGGTCCGAAGACTGACTCTTGCACGAAAACTAAGAGGTCCGAAGAC
>JAHWFP010045223.1:0-12831 GCA_023313725.1 Lithobius niger | reverse complement strand
CTCTGTCCCAAGACTACTCTGTCCCAAGACTACTCTGTCCCAAGACTACTCAAACGACTCAACAAAAAACGACTACAGCTGACATATTGATACACGCCTTCAAGTACGGACTTGAAACTACAAATTAGGATGCACCTCAAAGGATCGAAAAAACATGGTTTAAGAAAACCAAAACTGCACCTAAAGGTCCCTGGTTCGATCCCGGGTTTCGGCACCATGACGAAAAATAGCAAAGTGGGAGAGCTAACCCAAATTAGACTGAACACCAAAGACTGGGGAAAGGGGTTGGAGAACTTTGGGGTTAAATTAGGGTGAAGAGGGTTGTTTAGGTTGGGGGAACAGAGCCTAACCAAAATTGGGCCTAACTAAATTCGCAGTAAAGGGAACCCCACCAGCCTTACTCCCGTGAAGAAAACCCCAAAGGAAACATTCCGGACTTATATCCCGAGTTTCGGCACCATGACAAAAAATAACTAACTGTGGGAGAGCTAACTAATTAGACTGAACCAAAAGACTGGGGAAAGGGTTGGGGAACTTTAGGGTTAAGTTAGGGTAAATAGGCTTAGTTTAGGTCGTGGGAAAGGCCTAACATTGGGCCTACTAAAGGCCTAAAAGCCAAAAATCCCCCTAACTAGGGAACCTAGCAGGGGTTGAAGGAGGACCAGCCAGTTGACTGGCCCGAAGGCTTTCTGATTTTCCCATGCTGGCCCCTTGCTTAAATACGTTTTGGTAACCCCTGACAACCGCGAAATAGCCAGGGTATTATGGGTATTGGAATATTCTATTATGTTCTAGAGGCAGGAACCGGAAACTAAATTAAAAGACATAGAAAGACTAAGATTGGCCATTGGCCCCAGCAAACATGCAAGTAAACAAGATTTGCGACATGGTTACATGTTGTATTATAAAATGTAAAACTTCCTCATTTGAAGTTTGTCCAATAAGTGGAGCATCCTTAATCCACAGTAACATATGAACAGGTGGTGCACCTCTGTCTTGGTATTCTACTCTCCAAAAGTTCTGGTTTACTTCTCCTAATGGTGGGTTTGTTTTGGTTTTAATTAAATGGTTAAAAAGTGATTGAAAACGAGATTGAAAATGAAGTGATGACAGGATCCATTGAACAAAGTTCACATGGAGACATGTCATTGATACCTGTTACGTTTTCGTTAAGAGAGTGTAACTGTTGTAAGAGTATTAGCCAGTCATATTCAGCACAACTTAATGTTACAAACCAAGTGGGTGGTCCAAATTCACGCATCATGGAAAGAATTTCACACTGTCTTGTATACCAGTATTCTTTAGTGCCTCTCATGTTTGCAAATAAACAACTCAAATTTGCTGCTAAAGTCTGATCTTTAGTTTGTACTTGATTTAAAATACTTCCAACTGTTTTACTTGTATTGGATGTAACTCGAAGCAAGTGACCAATACTGCTGGATAAAGCTTTCATTTCACTCTCGTGCAACAAATGAAAAAGATATTGTTGATTCAGACGAAATCTTGGATCTTTATTTAAAATGCGTGAAATACGATAGTCAGCTTCACGCAAATTAATGAAACGTGTAACGTCATACTTTCCAAATCGTCCTAAGAAAATAATTCTGGAAAACACATTGAATCTAAATGGTGATCCCAGAAACTTATAGATTCAGCAGTCACCTTTTCATACTGTATGAATCCAAATTCTCGACAAGTTTTTGCACTGACTGGATGAATTGTATGATGCCTATACAAGTTCTTTTATTCCGCAATATTTACCTTTTGTAGTAAAGCATTTGCATCTTCACTAATTTTTAAATCCTTGTCATTTTCTGAAATTTTGTTCTATATCTTCCTTTGAAATGCTTAGATCGTAATATAATGGATTTGTTTCCTTCAGCTTCAGAAGAGCTGTTTTAACCTTTTTAAAACACACAATATCTTGCCAAATCACTTTACTGTTAGTGGGTATACCATTTACAATAATATGTAGTTCATGATTTAGAGGCAAACCTGCTGGAATCATGTTAACATTTGCTTGTAAAGGGATTGGTAAGTAGAACACTCTTCCTTTCGCAGCTTTTAGCTTTTCACTGTGTGCGAAGGTGCCTTTAATTGGCCCTATACGCACTACTGTTTGAAAACATTTAGCTTTTTTAACTAGAATTTTTTCAAAGAAATTTAGGGAGAGTAATTCTGGAGGAATAGGATCAACTTGAAGTCCGTTCAAAACACACCAAGATGGAATATTTGGACCACTATTTAACTTTTGAGCACAGTGTTTACAAATGAAATGGTTTTCATAAAAAGTTTGTTCATCACAGTTACTTTGTTTGTGCATAGTACTATCGTCAATTGTTTCCAGCTGAGATTTCCATAATGAACGAAGTATTAACCAACCGGAGTTACTATTGAACTGTTTGATTCCTGAATATGACATAATTGTGCTTACATTTTTTTTGGTGTAAACGTTCGCAACAACTACACGCAATACTAGCAAAATCTTGTACATCTTTTTGTATAAGAGAATAGTCTTTTGCATATTGTGTGAAATATCACATTCATTGATATTGCATGTGACAGGTGAATGAGTGGAATGCGTCATTGTGGAATTTTTCGCTGTTTGTGGCAGTAATTTCATTAACTCCTTAATGGCGACTGTGAGCTGGTCATAACTGCCTACTTGTAATGCAGTATCTGTAAACCAAATGGCGTAAGAGCGGCTTAAAATGGCATTCAATTGTTTCAACATGATGCGCATCGCACTGAAGTGTGTGCTGCTTTCACGTAAACAACGAAGGGGTGAATAGCAATTAGAGTTAGCTATGCAAGTTCGAGATTGCCCTTTCAATGGTAAGTTTACATTGTTTGTGCATTTATCAATAAATAAATATAAAGGCAAAAACGTAGTGCCCGTAAATGATGCTATGATCTGTAGGAAATCACAGAATCTATTAATGGTGTTAAGGCGAAAAACACATGTTGGCATACAATGAGATACAACACAACACGAATCTTCTTTAGAGGAAAACCAATTCATAACTTGTCCAACATCATTCAATGCAAATACAGTTTGGTTATGAGAAGGCCAATCAACGTATCCCGTTTCCCAAAAGTATGGTTCACTGTGATTGGTGTGACTAATATGTCCACCGATCGCCTCGTGAAACGTTGTGACGAATTTAACACCGTTTTTAGGCAAATTAACACATACATTTGTTGCTAGCAGTTGAAACTGGGTGGCTAATATTCCAAACCTTTCTGAAACTTGAAGCTTTAGTTCACGAGCCTGTTGTACAAGACTAGTGATGTGTTTGAGTAACATTTGTACACTTCCTTCGTATTTTCCAGTAGAAAGTACGCAATGCATCAAATTTTGTTTTAGTACTTGGTCTGCTCTGAATCTAGCAAGTTTATTTCTTAAAGCCATACGCCTTCAAAAGAGAGGTTGCCTAAGTAGTATTTTCTTGTGATGAATACGGTTTGACACAATATGGTGACTTCACTTGTGTTTTAATAAGTTTCTTTTAGTCTTTTAGCGAACAAAGGCCTGACCACACACATTACACTTATACGATTTTGCATCAGAATGCATTAGCTCATGTCTAACTAAAGATAAGATAAATTTATTGACAAGTGCAACGAGGTACGTTCACAAATACGTTACGTATGTGAGAAGACGTAACACTATTTGCATTTAAATGATTTGAAATAGAAAAAAAATGTATGTGGCTATGTATCTCGTGACCAAAACCAGTTGCCCAACCGCAAGTGCTCCCAAACAGACACTCGTAAAGGACATTGCTCCCTGCCCTAAACTGCTGCCAAAGTTTCACTATGCGCCACATGCACAGCAAGGGGCACGTGAGACATCCGGCCTCGTAGCATGCACAGTTGTTACTAGAGAATTTCGTCCACCCAAGAGATCTCTTAACGCTCAAATGAAATGTTTTCACAGTGTCGTCCAGATAGCTCTCGAGTTCTTGGAGCACATCTCGATGCCGTAGAGATGAAGCGCACAGCTCTGCAAAACATTCCAAAGATCGTCGGTCTTCATCACATGGCGAAAAATAACGATGATCGTGTTCGACTGCTTAGCAATCTTACTCTTGGTAATTTTAAGCTGATAGTCCCAGGTGAGATTGGAGGTAAAGGTAAATACCGAGGTAAACAATTTGTTCAACCCACTGAACGCATTCGCCGTGAACCGTGATTGGTCTCATACGAAAATTGTGGGAGTTAATTATTCCTGCGAAAACAAATGCACTTCGTTTTATTCAGGTTACAATTGAGCTCCACTTTTCGGAGTTTAGTAACAAGAGAGTTCACAGCTTTCTGAAGTCCACTTTGGCAAAGGCTAAGGCAAATGATGTCATCCGCATACGCGATGTAACAAACAGTTTTGGTGTTCAAAGTCCAAACATTCCCTAAACCTTCGGCTCCTTTGAGGACATCGTCCAGGACGTTGGTGAAAAGGTTAGAAGAGAGTGGGCTTCCCTGTCTCACTCCTCGAGCAAACCTGAATGGCTCGGAAACTGCCTCAAGCCATTTAACCCTGACACGCTCTGAATCATACTGAGAATAGAGCATCATAATGATGTTCTGCTTAATTTTCTTCCTAGAAAGGCACTCCCAATTGGCATCCCTGGGTATACTGGGAAAATCTTTAGAAATGTCCACTGAGCAAGCGAAAACAGAGCCTCCGCGTGAGGTGCCATTTTCAATAATGGTTTGAAGAACCTTCACCGCCATAGTAGTAGAATGCGCTTTCTTGTATGCAAACTGGGAGTACGAGGTCTTCAGCGAGTCGTCGGTCTCATCCAGAATGATGCGGTCGAATATTTTGGACCAAGGGGAGGTAATACTGATTGCAAGATAGCTCCCACTATCACACGGTTGAGCGCTTTCCCCTTCAACATCGCCACAACAGTAACATCTTTAAGGACAGAAGGGGTGAAAGAGTGACGAAACGCACACTGTGTGACGACTGTCACAGCAGCCCTCACCATGGGACCAACATATTTAATAAGTTCTGCCTTAATACCGTCGGGGCCACTCGCTCTACCATTCCTGAGGGAGGAAATAGCACGATGAACAGCATCCTCGGACGGAGTAAACACATCTTTATCACATAGTGGGGAAATCTTCCTTTTCTCTTTTCAATATTCGAAGAGGGTACCTCTCTTCTCTCTTCCGTTACTGTTCCAATCATTGTGGGCATTCTTGAAAGCAGTATATTTTTCACTAACAACATCATTCCAACCGCTGATACTTTTCTGATGCTTGTGCTCCTTTTGCTTTCTCATCCCGCAACCATTTGTCTGCCCGTTGAGGGAGCATAGTCTATCAGCCCAAATCAGGGTGGCGTTAATAAAATTAAAAGCACCATCAATTTCGGAAAGGTGCCGCTGGTTCGTGCAACCAGTATCGGTGCAATCGAGCACATCAGGAGGGTACGTTTCAACAAAACATCTTTCAAGATGACTTCTGTAATCATCGACAGTAGTCTGGTCATGTTTTTTTCCAGTCAATCCCAAAAGGACTTCTTTTCGTTCAGTTCTCAATCCCCTTGTTCACGAGGACAACATCGGGCAAGGAAACAGTAACCATAATGGGGAGGTGGTCCGAGGAGAGGAAGTTGTCCAAAACAGAAGTCTCTCTGGAAAGCTGATACACATCAATGCCGCCAAAGAAATGGTCTAACCAAGACACAGAGCCATCACAATTACTCACGTACGTAATCCTGACATTAGGAGCATCAAAATTGTCAATAGGAAAGAACTCATTCGAACTCAGGAACTCTGCCAGAGAATCCCGGAAAAAGCCGTTCCTCGAGTAGTCGTATTTGAAATCCCCTCCGATAATACATTTAAGATCACCATCAGAGGCGATACATCCAGATGCCTCATCCCAGAAGTCAATAAGCCTCTCACGACATTCTTCCTGATTTGAGTCGGTCGGTGCATAACAATTGACAATCTTCCATTTTTCTCTGCCACAGTCCAGAGTAAACCATATAACCCTTTTACTCTCTGAGGATCCAGAACAGTTGCACACCATGAGCATACCTTTCCGCCAAAGGACAGCTAGGCCACCAAACGGTCTTCCTCTTCTCGGGGTTTCTTCATCGTTCATGGAACTAAACATCTTGCACATGAAATCAGGATGGATACCGTGTAAAAGGTTCTCCTCAAACCCATACATCCAGGTCTCTTGAAGGAGAACAATGTCACTCATTTCACAGATATCGTGGATATGTTTCAATGAGCTCTTTGCTCTACAGCAGTTCCAGGAAGAAATACAAATATTGTCAACAGAAGTGAATTATGTATTAGCTCGGGGTTTCGTTTACGGCCTCACCCTTATACCTGATGGCCAATGCTTCCTCGGCAACACACGTGCAGCGGAATCTCAATTTGGAAAGAGGAGTTCCACGGTCTCTTAACTGTGTGATTCTTTGCACCACGATTCTACTTTCTTCCTTGGTTTCACTAATGATGAGCTTCTGCAGATAATTAAAGATATCGCGTGGGCTCACTCAACATCACAACCGACAATATATATTTGAGCGCTCCGCCCTGATTGCCTCACCCAGTACTGTATGTCGTTATTAGTATCCGCATTTTCACCAATATCCTTCTCCGCATTGCTTTTTTCCTCCTGTGGGTGGGTTTAAACCTCGTTTCTATTATCTTGAAAAATTTTCTCAGGTGCACCTATGAGATGGGTCATACTATTCTGATTATCCACAGGTGCACCAATGGGGTCAGTCATACTGTTCCGGTTGTCGTCGGTAGGTGTGTTTTCAATAACACGGCGAATTTCAGTATTTCTCGTTTGCACATTACGCTACTGATTCTTATTCGCTATCCTCTTCCCGTTCAGTTGACAGGTCGGTGCAGTCGGAGCTAGTGGAGCAGAATCACTAAGAACAGAATCACTCTTCGCCTTTTCGGCCTGGTCGATACTTGGCGGCGTCAAACTAAGGGGATCGCTCTCAATAGTGACGATTTTCATCTGACTTGGATTGTAAGTCTTCTTATTTTGTCTGCACGGTGAAACTTTGTCACTGTAACCAGCTTCGCTCAGGTTCAAAGGGACATCAGCACCAGTCGATGGGGCAGAGAAAGCAAATCGTCGGTCGTTACAATCTCTGAGTTCAGAAACATTAGTGGCAATATTGTCGATTATAGAACCAAATGACTGCCAATCCATAAAACTTTCTGGAGCACGAAGGTGAGAGGCATAGAGAGCAAGTCCACTGCCACTTTCAGTTTCTCGGCAATAAACGCTCCCCGAGTTTCAACAGTGCTAACACGGGAGGAAAGGGTGCGTAATTCACCCGCACTTTCTTCAGAAGCTTGTGTGAGCACTGCACGAACCTCGTCACGGACAATAGCAACGATATCATTGTGGCAAACAGGCGCACCTTGCACAGCAAAGTTTTCGCATGTCTTCTGAAAAGTGATCACTTGCTCCCTCATAGAGCTGACAAGTTCACGGGTTTTTCGTGTAGCATTGGCATCATACTTTAAATTGTCATCAAGTGGGGGCCAGCAAAGTACGTTCACTGGGACGAAGACAAAGGTTTTATGCTCTCTTTCGCACGCATCATACCACATGATCAGACTGTAGATGTCGGAAATCTCCGCTACAACGTTAGTACGGTTGCAAGAGCTGGTTCTCCTACATGGTGGTTCAACTCCATCCTTCTTTGCATCGACAGACATAGCATTGTGAATCATGCATTTGCCTTAATGACCTCCTCACTGCTGAAATGATTTTCGATGATGTCTTCCATCTCTTCCCGAGGTAAATTGCCAAGATGAGTGAACATAAAACAAATCAGATCACAAGCAATAAGGCAAAGTTGGGCAGCCTGAAGTTCTGCATCTCTCAGTGGGTAAGCAACTCCATTCTCACATCCATCAGGGAATGGCTCGGTTACAGGTAATCTGGAAACTTCTTCTCCAGCTTACTGGTGCAGCAGTAAGTGACTGTCAAGGTCCTCTCTGCATTTCTTCACGATACAATCGCGCTCGTCAATTTACTCCTCGTGCCGTTTTAAAGCGATATTCAAGGTATCATCATGCCTCTTCCTTAGCTCTTCAATTTTCGTTTCAAAATCAAAACCAAAATCAAAAATCAAAATCAAAATGCACTCACTCGTGTCTACGTAAGTGCTCTTTACGTAAAAAAGTCTGCCGCACTCATTACATTTATAAGATTTTGTGTTAGAATGCCATCACTCATGTCTACCTGTCCTCCTTACGTAAAAATTCTTACCGCACTGATTACATTAAAAGATTTTTTTTTACCAGAATGCACTCGCTCATGTGTACCGAAGTCCTCTTTACGTAAAAAGGCCTGGTCACAAACATTACATTTATTCGATATTTTACCAGAATGGACTCGCTCGTGTCTGTCTAAGTAAGTAAGTAGTTTATTATGCATACAACGTGGTACAAAAACACTGTATTATGCAGTGTGGAACCTAATACAAAATAACTGAAGGCACACTCCAAAGTTCAAACAAAATGGAAGTTTAGAAAAACTAGCAAATCAAACACAAGGAATTACTGAGGAGGAAAAAAAAGAGGAACAGTAAAAACAATCAAATCCCACAAACAATGACAACCAAAAGGTCGATAAGAGTCACAGTTGCACTCAGGGGGGCACATCATTGCATAGGATAACACTAGCTTGCACCCTCCTGTGTTTTTATACAAGAAGGCCTGGCCACAAACATTACATTTATACGATTAATCGCTAATATGTGTTTGTTCATGAGAAAGTAAGTTACGTTTTTTGAAAAACACCTTATGACACAAAGAACATTTTAAATGATTTGACTCACTCATTTCTAGAGAAAACCAAACTTATATCGCTCTAAACATAATAAAGAACGGAACCAAGAAAATAAATTGGCACACCAATGAAATAAAATGAATACCACTTATACGAAATTAAACCTAATGCCAGAGTACCCAGTGAAAATACCAAGGACGAAAATGTAACCAAAATTAGATAACTAAGCCAGAATAATAAAATTATTCAAACTAATGACCCAACGAATTCACGCAACAAAACCAGTCTTATAAATTGCTACATCTACCAAACTCAAACTCCTGTGCTAGAATTAAGCAAGAAGCAATGGTCGTAGGAAATCACATTTAGCAATTCAACAATCAACGATATTCTAAGGAATAATCAAATCACTGAATGACTCACCCTACAAACTCAAGAAACAAAACCAGCACATAAATTGACAAACAAACCAGTTATACAAATTACCGGACTGACGAAATGAAACCTCAGTGCTAAAACCGAGAGGGAAGCAATGGTGGTTAGAAACCAGATTTAACAATTCAACAATTCAATGTCTCTCACTAGAGCGTGTCTCGATTGTTGCAAGCACTTGTTGCAATCGCTGGAAACAATCGAAAACAATTATTCATCTGACTTCCCAAAGTCCATAGTGAAGAACTGAATCCACGCAAAACCAAAATTGGTAAAAGAGTAGCAAAAAGAGTACCAAGTTTCCAAAAAGAGTCGGCTTTTGAAGGTAGTGATATCATTCAGCCAGAAAAAGGCCGCCAAGGTTAATCCTATTAGCCATTAATCGCACCGACTACAATAGTTCGAAAGATAAATGAAAACTAGAACTCGTTAAACGGGACGGAAAGCCAATGGGTTCGAAATTGGTTAACAACTAAATACGGGTGTTGCCTTTTGGACTTAAATGTCAGACTGCCTGAGCGGGGAATTGTACCCACGACCTCTGAAGTCAAAGCTGAGGTCCTATCGCTGAGCCAGACTGACACGGCCAGCTGACACGGTCGTGACATGGCCGTGTCAGTCTGGCTCAGCGGTAGGACCTCGGCCTTTGATTTCAGAGGTCGTGGGTTCGATTCCCTGCTCAGGCAGTCTGACATTTAAGTCCAAAAGGCAACGTAAATAGGTTTGCATCCGTATTTAGTTAACTAGAACTCGTGGCAGAAATCTTCAAGTTTTCATTTAACGTCCAAAGTATTCCGTGTGATTTACGTGGCTAAAAGGATTAACCATGGCAGCCTTTTCTTAGTTGAATGATATCATTACCTTCAAAGGCCGACCCTTTTTTAAGCCTTGACAACTTGGCGGCTTCTCTTATACCAGTTTTGGTTTTGTGTGGATTCAGTTTTTCACTGAGGACTGCAAAATGCGAAATGCGAGTTTATCTCCATGTTCCGCCCAAGCTTTAACCTCTGCCTATTATTTGATGGCAATACGCTACCGGGTATCTAGATTTAGCATGTGTCATCTCGATGGGTATTTGATTTTGCATTGTTGCAGGCAGCTGCAATATCGTGGCAAACAATGCCAGAAACAATTCAATTGGCTTCTCGAATCCTGCATTGAAGAAAGTTAAACAAATCATTCAGTCATGTCGGCCGCCCAATTTTCAGGCCTCTGGCCTCAAAATTACAGATTTGCACCCTAATGATTTTAAGCTTGCATTTAAGCAAAAACCAAGACCATTTCATTTGGGTTCTCCTTAACGGTTTTTACAATGCTAACTCAAACAAGATAAAATGACAATGTTTCATCTTGTTCAATCGGGACATTTGACATTTGAGGAAGCAGTTACCTACGTTGGCAGTAGTACTTTGTGGGCATTTTGTTAGTGTGTTTGCTGGGTTCATTTAGTGTTGTGTACTGTATTAGTTAGTTGGCAACGGAGTGCATGGCTTTGGGCCCTTGCTCCGTAATAAATCATCACTAGTTGTGCCCCCCTACCCACCACCAACACATCCCTGCCCCCTCCCAATCCTGCCGCACCCCGTTGCATCCTGTTCCTGCACTCCCATAGTGTGGGTTCTGAATATCTCTCCGGCGCCCTCTGGCGCCTCAGGTGTTTGGTCTTAAATTTATCAAACCGAAGACCGAACATGTGAATGGCTCCCACATATGCCCTCCCCCCCCCCACAATTACTTTAACCCCCACACTCTTGCCCCCTCCTGGATACGCATACGTGTCCCCCCACACACTTGCCTTGGTCCCCTCTCCCCCACCCCCCGAAAACGCCGCCCCTTGACCCCTTTGGTGCAGCCTCGGAAAAGTCGCATGCGTTGTTTGACTTGAAGGCTAAAAAAAAGCCCTATCACTGAGAAATCCAGCAATCAGAATCCCCCCCCCCCACCTCCCTCCAGGTGTTTAGTGTTTGGTTTTAAATTTATCAAACCGCAGACCGAACGTGTGAATGGCTCCCACATATACCCTTTCCCCCAGAATTACTTTAACCCCTAATCCCCACCCCACACTCCTCCCCCCTCCCCCATACACGCTTGCCCGCCTCCCCCTCCCCGAAAACGTCGCCCCGTGACATTCTTCCTTTTCAAATCCAGCATTCAATAAGCAAGTAATCCCATGTTTAAGTTAATCCTTTGAAACAATTCACGACACAGCGGTTTGCCCGCCACACACACTTGCCCTGGCACCCTGTCCCGCACCCCCCTCCCCGAAAAAGCCGCCCCGTGACATTTCCCCTTTGGTGCAGTCCCAGAAAAGTTGCATGCGTATGTCTGACTGAAGGCTAAAAAAAGCCCTGAGAAATCCAGCATTCAGTAAGAAAGTAACCCTATGTTTAAGTTAATTCTTTGAAACAATTCACCTTGGTACCGTGCATGACGGCATTGTTGCAAGCAACGATTGTTGCCGCCCACTTAAAAACAATTCAACTCCTTTCTGGAAGAGAACATTTAGGGAATAAATGCGCCTTTCCATCGTATTAAGCTGCCAATTTCGAGGCCCACGAAATTAAGAACCAGTCGTCGTTTGGTTTAAAGTTGTCTGGTTTAGTAGACACGGGTTATTTTTCTTTTTAGCTCAAACGCCGACAATGGCACAGTCCATGCCACTAAAACTTTGTTGGCCGCTTTGGCACCACAACAATACTAAAAAGCGAACCCAAAAACGGTGCGGCAGGTCTGGTAAGTGGCGCCATCTCTTCGAAGACTTTGGAAAAAGTGATATAACCCGAACTTGTATTCCAAGGCCGTCAATAGACGGCAACATGGCAGGTTTGGTAATGGCGCCATCTGTTCGAAGATGTAGGAAAAGTGTCCCAACCCGAAGTTGAAGGCGAATCCCGTCAACAGATGGCACTACAGGGTGGGGTACTTGATTGTACGACAAAATCGCGTGGCCGGTGACTTGGCCGCCTGCTCCCTATTATATATGTAGATTACTCATTACTCTTGTTCGAGTGAACTCTAATCCGATCTAATCGTCATTTCTTTGTTGCACCATTGTTACATGTTGCAGCATTGTGACATTTTGACATTGTTAGCCGCTCCGCCGTCACCGCCGCCGCCTCCTCCTCCTGTCCATTTTCTGAAAATTCTCGTGCGCAAACAAACTCTTCATAAGCACGGCCTACCGGCTGTGCTAATTACCTAAATTTAAACGAGTCCTTACAGCTTGATTCGTCCGTGGAAAGCTATTCTTATCACGAACATAACCCCAAGGTCGGCTCCAACCTCAACAATGTGAACTCGGAAATTAGAATAACGACAAACAAAAAAGTCAAGCGTGCCGCAAAAAGGGGGATATATGATTGAAATTTCACTTGTTAAAATGAACACGGATAAAAATTGATGAATTTTCATTGAAATAATAAAATGTACAATTGAGAAAATTGCATCTGTTTAGGTGCTGCTATGCTTTACGTTTTAAATATATGATTAGTAAAGCACAACAGCACCTAAACAGATGGAATGTTCTCAATTGTCACATTTTATTATTTCAATGAAAAGTTATAAATTTTTATCCGTGTTCATTTTAACAAGTGAAAATTCAATCATATA
>JAHWFP010045222.1:6939-21938 GCA_023313725.1 Lithobius niger | reverse complement strand
TCCTCACACCAAAACACGCGAAAACTTGGAAACACTTTGTATTCATTTAACCAAACCACCTGTTCATAATCACTTAATACCTACAGCCAATCGCCTACAGCCGTACAGACCTCACAATTATAATCTCCTTTTTTATGTTTAAAAATAATTTAATTATAATTTTCTTGTTCTTTTATTTTGATTTATTTTTCAGTTATCTTCAGTAATGTTTCACGTGGAATTAACACTTCAGCAATATTGTGGCATCTGAAACCTTACATGAAAGTTTATTCGTGTTTTTTTGCTGTCTTGGCTTTGGTTCAGTTAAACCTTACCTTAAATATCAAACGAATTCATGTTTGCCTTCTGTACTTCTTGGAAAAGCACTGAATCTTGCTCGCTATGCTCGTCCATTAGGTACAAGATGTTCTGTTTGTAGATGGTTTGTCTGCAGCTATCTTGCTACGTGTCTTGCAATTATACGTATTATTACAGTACGGCACGTCAAATGGGCAATGGACAGTTTAGCTTTAACATGGTAATTGACGTCAAACCACTATATAAACTAATTCGTGTAACGATAATGCTTTTTTTCTCTTCATTTTCCTCAAAGTACGTGTGAATTGCTGGCTACCCAGTATTGTTAGTATCTATTAAATTTTCTATTAAATTCGTTTTGTAAATCTTTGACCAATTAATGAAGAAAATAGGAACGAGATGAAAGCTCCCATAGAGTGCCAGCAATGTCCAATGAGTTGCCAATATTTTTTTCCGTTCCTTTAATTTGTTTTTCACCCACCGACGCTCAAATATACCTGTAAATGTAAAGCACGGAAGGATGTAATTAAAATTAAAGCTTTACAAATTAAATAAACAAATTACATTTTCTGCAATATAAATATTTTAAAATTGGATTGTGAAAGGTGTTGGAATGTGTTGCTTGTTTTTTTTTAGCCAGTAGGAAAGAAAGAGTAGTGACATATCAGTTAATTGTTGTCAGCTACGTCTGTTGAAACATCAAAGCTCTTCAAAGTGGGCACTTAAGTCATGATGGTCCAGTTGCAAAAATACTTAAAACCACACAAAACCAAAATCGCATACTTACATGTACTAAAAAGATTAACTAATTGCTTATCTAGTGACATCTCCCCCCCCAAAAAAAAAAGAAAAAATAGCTCATATTTGAAAAGTTTAATCGTTATTGATTTCTATATCGTTCTCCAATAAACTCCTGTTTTTTAATAGCGTTTCTACTTTTCATATTTCGTTGCCTCACGTGCGTATAGTGTAGTCGACATCCATATGTAAGTCTCACCGAAAATCACAACCAGTTCCATCACTGAACGCCATATATCAAATGCGGTAAATGCTACTGAACGCCAATAAAAATATAAAAAAGGGAATGTAACTAAATGTTACCTTTCACACCCAATAAAGCGTACCATTTTTTTTATTAGCATGCGCTAAGTACAATTTTGTGGGTTCGAGTGCCTGAATGTGATGGACACATGTTTGCTCGAACACGCGGCTGGATACAGGTTTAATTTCATGAACGCATCATCGTTATTAGCGGGAAAAGGAGACGATGCGTTAACAACTGTTACCTAAAAAGAGTCTCCCGAAATATTAAAATACTTTCGGAGCTAAAAGCATGATTCCGAATTACTGGATATATAAATTTCTCTGGTGTTTTTTAATTCGACGTGTCACACGTCGAATTAATGCGGTTGTGGCCAAAAAACGGGTGGAGGCGATTTACGTCAGCGACATCTCCTCAAAGGCCAGTGGTATTTGTTCAATTCTGATCCGGCGAAATTCAAGTATGTAGGTGGGTCACTTGCAGTGCGCAAGTACAAAAGGTATTATGCTCCACAGAATATACATACGACGTTTGAAGTATAATAACATCTAACAAGATCCTTAAGCGAAAAACCGTCGCCCTATCGTATACGATCTGTGGATGACGTCAGCGAAATGTCATCGTAAAGGTGTGCGCTCATACGAAAAATTGGTGAAAAAAATTGGCGTGTAACTGCGCAATTCGGCAAGTCAGCTCTTCAAATTGCGGTCGGTTAGAGACTAACACGGACATCGAGATGGCTCGTTTCTTATCGCGAAGTACAATACAAAGTGAGTCGTCACTTAACTTTAGCGGTAATCTGGATGGTACACGGAATTTTTACGGTGGAATCTGGACGGTACATTGAATGTGAGGCGCGCATAGCCTCGCTGCTTTCCGGGTGCGATTTATTACAGTATTTTATTACGCTTATTTGTGGTGTTGTTTCCTATTGAAAGAATGAACAAAGCGAATGATGTCCTATTTTTACAGTGGCGGACTGGCCAGCGAGGGAAGGGCGGAATATTCCTCCTGGCCTTGAATTCCCCCGTTTTTTTTTAAAATCCGTAACAGGAAGACTCGCGCAAGTTTTATTGTTTCGATATTAGTTTTACCAACAGATTTAAAATTACAAATAATAATAATAAAGATAATTAAAAAATGCTAGTAAAACAAGTACTTTGTATTGAGTAACCTAACAAAAATTGGCCACATGTCGAATTCAATGTCGAATTTGTCACAATTTTCGTGTGAATATTTTAACTTTTGTTACTAAACCTAAAAGGTGTAAATAAATTTAAAGTAGTCAACCTCACGTACCCTCAGCGCAATATGTTTTCTCCTACCCCCCCCCTACCGCAATTACCGGCTGAATTTACTGAAAATATGATGTTCGAAGATTTAAAAAATGTAAAAGTCCGATGAACAAGAAGAAAGGGAACGGGAAACTGTAAAACAACGAAGCTTTCAGTTTTTTTGTTTTTTTTTTTGTAAGAAAACCAATATCAGCGTCCGATGAAAACTTATCTGGTCAGTGATTGCATCGTCGCACACAAGATTCTGGCTCATTTGCCGTATCGTAGTATAGCAAAAGTTACGAGAAATTTTTTTTTAAATATAATGTGCAATATAGGAGATATTCTTCAGTACACCACACATTCAGATTTTTTAGTAGTGTCCTGTTGGTATGTCTGCCGTTACAACTGCATACATCAATTACACATTTTCCTTTATTCTGGCATACAACACGTCCAATTAATAATGCAGTGTAGTGCATCTTGTTTTTTTCTTTTGTCGTTTTAATGTTATTGTGATTAGGTCAATTATCTTGGCTCAAATGTCATCTGACTGGTATATCGGTGTTTCACAGGGAAACAACTTTTACTAACAATTTTACGTCATAAAAGGTGTTATAATAAATTTGTTGTAAAAAGTTGTTATTAAAAGCAATGTATACGGCACAGAACGCTCCTCTTAAGGACCACCGCCGAAACGTACAGGCAAAAAAAAAAGGAACAAGTAGGCCTACTTATACCCGAATAAGTGATAGTTAATAGTTGAATTGTTAATAAAAAAAATCATTTTACGAAGGTGAGAGATGAAAGATTGATAGAACAAAGCAAGATACATATTGAAAAGGTTTACTTTACGTGGAAATCGTTCGCTCTGCTCACTCAATCCACGCACCACCGTGCTTCAGAACCACAAATGTTTGGCACCGTTTTAAAACCAGGTTTCTATGCATCAACACAGTGGATACAAAACCAATTTTAATATCTATGTGTGTTACGTTGCAAAATATGTCGTCGGTTTAGGTTATTTTTTGCGTGCTTCCTTCTCCAGATCATGTCAGTGCGCAACTAATAGCTTCAACACGATCCATGATTCATGAAATTTCTATGTACTGATTATTGTAATGATTATTTCGATGTACTGGTTATTTCGATGCGAACTAATTGCAAATGTTGCTCACAGTTCGTTTGTCACATTCCTCAGAACGCCAGCATTTCATCTATATTATTCAAAACATACGATTTGTTTGTTTGCACCCAGAGGTAATTCCCTATGAAGGTGAGAGATGAAAGATTGAGAGAGAGCAAACCGAAACACGCATTGAAAAGGTTTAGTTTACGTGGAAATCGCTCACTTTGCTCGCTCAATCCACTCATCTCCGTGCTTCAGAAACACGAATGTTTGGCACCCTTTTGTTTTGATTTTTCTATGTATCAAGTCAGTTAATACAAAACCGATTTTAAGATCTGTATGTGATATGTTGCAAAATGCGTTGTTCTTTTAGGTTATCTCTATTTGCTCGAGGAGCTTTTCATGAACAAACTATGACGTCACGAACAAACATGAAGAGGGTTTAAAAAACGAACTTTGACGTTAGTTTTTCAGGTTCTTTCGCTTATTTGAGGGTCATAATATCAAGTTACAGCGATGAAAATAGTCCCATAAAAAGTGAAATTTAATTTTCTTTCGTTTGGTACTACTCCCATCGTTGTAGGTGCTTTGGTTCCGGAGGAGTAGAGGTACAAACACGCACGCACGCACATCATATGATTTTAATTACGTAGATTAATTTCGGCCATATGGGCTACAATTGCATAACATTAACCTACTCTTAATAGTTAAAATAATAAATGCTCTTCTTTGAACCACACTATGCCATTAAGTTAATCGAAGACTTAAAGGGTTAAAATTGCGTAAAATATTCTAGTTAGAGTAATAAATGCACTTCTTTGAATTACTGAAAGTTAATTCAGAATATAAAGGGCTAAAATTACGCGTAATAATAATAATGGAGGATAATAAGAAGAGTTTGTATGTGCCAGATACATTGTGTAAAGTCACTAAAGCAACAAAACAGTTTAAAATATGCACAGTCTTCATTATTAGAGGACTAACATTGGGTTATTAAGTATTGTTATTGTCAGAATATTTACAATTGTTAGCAATCACATATACTAACAATACTGTAGTTAAAGTACGAAATCGTACTGTAGTGTCCGCGGCCTATCTTAAGTTCGTCCCAGAACGAACACAGATAATAGATTGTCTATTTTTGGTAGTAGAGTGCCTTGTTGATATCCAAGATGGTTACAAAAACAATGGCGGCCGTTGATTAAAGCCGCTCCCTCCAGGAAGACGTAGCCACTCATAAAATACTTGCAGGACTCAAGATGCGCTACGCATGCAATACGCCTGTAAGTTAATTCAGAACTTGAAGGCCTAAAATTGCGTACAATATATAGTTCAAATAATAAATGCACTTCTCTAAATGCATTTCTCCGAGTTATTCAGGACTTGAAGGGCTGAAATAGCCTAAGTTCTCTGGCTACAGTAAAAAATGCACTTCCGTAAATCACAAAATTAAAGGGCTAAAATTGCGTAAAATATTCTAGTTAAAGTAACAAACGCACTTCTTTGACTCATACTATGCCTGATTAAGTTAATATAGGACATAAATTCCATAAAATACTATAGTTACAGTAGTAAATCCATTTCTT
Organism: Lithobius niger; assembly: GCA_023313725.1. Lineage (NCBI taxonomy): Eukaryota > Metazoa > Arthropoda > Chilopoda > Lithobiomorpha > Lithobiidae > Lithobius > Lithobius niger. The sequence goes on along the minus strand of JAHWFP010045222.1, from coordinate 16,610 downwards.
TGAATGATACTATACCTCTAAGTTAATTCAGGACTTTGAAGAGCTAAAATTGCATAATTACCTGTTGACCTCTGATCGACTGAGCTGTTCGGTGAGTCTAAGAAGTGTTCCATTCCATGGTTCTCTTTCTAGTCGCCGATCAGATTAGTTTCCTCGATTAGTTTCGTGGCTTAGTTTGATAGATTAGCTGAACTACGCCACCACTTACAGTAACAGTGATCTGGCGTCTAACAGTTACTTTTGAGTCGATGACTCCAACCACTGGCTGTGCTGGCTTGTTTTGATCGTGTACCCAGAGAACTCACAGAGAAGCTTGCTCGGTGCGTTGGACTAGTTCCCTCCTCCCGCCACTTGTTTTAGGGCATATTTACCCAACGGTCTCGCTTTGACTTGCTACCAAGACAACAATAACACCTTATTGTGCACTGTGAGCGGCAACGTCTTCCTGGAGGGGTGGCTTTAATAGATGGCCGCCATTGTTTTTTGTAACTATCTTGGGTATCAACAAGGCACTCTGCTATACTGGAAACGTACAATCGATTATCTGTGTTCGTTGTGCGGAGAACTCAAGATAGGTCGCGGACACTATAACCTCGCGATTACTTCGAAAAGCGAGCAAGCAAAGCGAGACCGTTGCATAAATATGCCCTAAAACAAGTATGCCCTAAAACAAATATGCCCTAAAACAAGCAACTTTAGATGCCAGATCACTGTTACTGTACGTGGTGGCGTAGTTCAGCTAATCTATCAAACTAATCCACGAAACTAATCGAGGAAATAATCTGATCGGCGATTAGAAAGAGAACCATGGAATGGAACACTTCTTAAACTCACCGGAACAGCTCAGTCGATCAGAAGTCAACAGGTAATTTGCGCAATTTTAGCTCTTCAAAGTCCTGAATATAAACTTAAGAGGTATACGTATCATTCAAAGAAATGGATTTATTACTTTAAGTACAGTATTTTATGCAATTTTTAGCCCTTTAAGTCATAATTAACTTACAGTGTTCAAGGAAGTGCATTTATTACTTTAACTAGAGTATTTTATGCAATTTTGACCCTTCAAGTACTGAATGAACTAACAGGCATAGAATGATTCAAAGAATGGCATTTATTACTTTAACATGAGTATTTTGGCAACTTTAGTCCTGTAAATCCTGAATTAACCTACAGGCATAATATGATTCAAAGAAGTGCATTTGTTACTTCAACCAAGAATTTATAGGGTTTGGGAGGAGAATTTGTAACTCTACAAAGTCCCTATTGGAACACGTCAGATTCGTCCCCATTAGTTCGGTCCGAGTTTTCAGAGGGCGCCACGTGTTTTAGCTGGTAATTTTTGCTCATTTTTCAGCCCAAATCTTAAGTAAACTAAATTACAACTAAGCTAGGCTAAATAATAATTAAATGTAAGCTAGTTTCGTTTAGTTTAATTTTAGGCTAAAAAATGAGTAGAAATTCCCACATAAAACACGTGCCGCCCTCTATAAACTAAGACTGAACTAATGCGAATGTTTCAGTGTGGACATGGTAATAAGCTACCTTTGGTTAGTATTCTATCTAATTATCGTTTTGGTAAGTGCTTGCAGTCATCTGTAATGTAAATGTAAATGTAATGTAAATAGTGTCCCAATCACTGTAGAACTTTCATTGTTAACCGTGTTCCGCTCAAACAGCCGCGGCGTAAACCGTCGCTACGATGCAAATTCAGGGACTTTTTCGCTTATAACTGCGAGAACGCAAAGCAAGTTCGGTGCATAAATACACCTGACACTAATTTACTTCATGAGACATTTAGCTGCAAAGATTAAAAACAAAGTAGTGTTGGGCGGTATACTTGAAAATTTTCAGCCAGTGCCGGTAACATGCTTAGTACCTCATTACTCGGTTTTCTCCAGTACTCGGTTTTCCCCGGTACTTATGGAAGAGGCGGTATATCTGGTCCAACACCCGATTTTTAAATAATAACAAATTTTATTGTAAAATGTGTTTTGTTGATATAGTTTTAATGGGAAAAAATGTATAGTTACCCCCCACCCCCGATTCACACTCAGTGCATGTTTCACGACATATTTTAGGCATACGATTACGCATTAACTCAACCTAAAAGAGAATTTCTGGGGGTGTTTGCTATTAATTCAAATAACCATCCACATTCAACTACGTATAGCAAAGAGGAGAAAGGGAAGGAAACCAAGAGGAGAGGGAGAGGACGGGATAAAAGGAGGAAACAACCACGGGTCAAACAAATCCCCGGGCGAAGCCGGGTACGATGGTAGTGCAAATATATACAAATGCTGGTTTAGCATCAAAGTTACGAAAATATGGTTCCATTTTGTGCTTTGTATAGAATTCCAATTTTACCATTGTGATGTTTAGCTGATTGTTGCACTGCTGTGAGCCCTACAACACAAGGACTAAATGAACTATTGTTATAATTTTAGTGCCTTTTTTATATTAAAACAATACGTGTATTTTAACAATGCACGGTATTTGGTACCGTTGCATTTTTGGTACCGCGGTACACCGTGAGAACCGGTATACCGCCCAATACTAAAAAAAAAAAAAGTGTTTGAAATGGCGAAAAAATTCTCATTTGACGAGCTTTTCCAAAATGTAACAACAAAGTCACCTATACCAACCCGATCCTCTGTGCCCACTCCGAACATGCGTTTCAATCCGTTGGGTAATAACATTTTGCGGTTGGTAGAAAAGAAAAGAGTTCCTAAACCAATCAGCGGATGAATACTGCCTCGGGAACTAACGCAACAGGAATGGCGGAAGAAGTTTGCCCCACTAAAGAACTGCACACCTTTAAAACTAAAATATCTGCCTTACCAGCTGCCTGCCTTTCTGCACAGATCGAAAGCAAAGCGGCTGTTGAGGAGACTAGGGAAGGTGGGGGTGGGGGGGGGGGGGGGGGGCAGCCGGGGGCCAAACCAGACCGGACTGGTGGGTGAACACTCATCGCTCTGTCGGCTGTTTCGGCAAAATCTTTTGGCCGTAAAGAAGAAAAGTAACGGAAGAAAAAGAAAAAGAAAAAAAAAAAAACAACGGACGGCGTTGCCGACGAAGCGACACCTCAATCCGTCACGAGAAGGCGCAAATTGAATTTTGGCTTGGTTGGTTGTTGCCCACGTTCATAAGAAAGAAAGAGGTACAGCGAGCGCCCTCCTAGCGGACGAAAACCTAAACTCGAAACCGATGGCGAGCCAGCGCGGAGGTCAGGTTGTGAAGATGGATTTCGGTCGTGGAGCGAGCGTTGTGTTAGTTTGCGGAAACGAAAACGTTGTCATCTGTGTAGCACCTTTTGTGTACGGTTTTTCCCACCTCCCGAATCGCTGTTCGGAAGAGGGGAGGGGGGGGATTGAGACTTAATGGCGCGTCGACAGCTAGGTCATTAGCGCCAACCTCAGTCACAGTGCAGTGGTCCGGGTTGCCACTGCACCATACATTACAGAGATATGTACCTCTTGCAAAAATTCGGAGGAATTCAAGACAACTAATGGAGTCGTTACCAAAATAATTTTGGGTCGGAAATTGACAAATTGGACAATTGTTTTTACGTGACAAACTCAATAATGGCTTCTTAAAAGCAACTATGTTTAAGTTTTTAAAAAGCTCCAGAAGTGTTAAATGAATTCGGATGCAAACCTATTTACGTTGCCTTTCGGACTTAAATGTCAGACTGCCTGAGAGGAGAATTGAACCCACGAACTTTGAGACCAAAGGCCAAGGTCCATTATTTATTGCCGGGGGAGGGGACCGGAGGAAACTGCGGGGGGTATGAAATTTTCGGACCCTCTCGAGGGGGGAGGGGGTCATACATTTTTCAAGTCCCGTCAAGAGGGGGGGGGTGTCGAAAACACAGTGAATAAATTGGAAGAAAACGTTATTTTTGGACTTCAAAATTGGCACTTTCAGCAGTCAAAATTTCTAAAAACGATTCAGCTTCTGGGGGGGGGGGGGGGGCAAGCCCTCCAAGGAACCCCCATGATATGAGTGTTTACAAAGTAGTGAAACTATTAGTACCAATACTGCAAATGTACTTTTACAAAGAATTTTGTAGAAAAGCATTGGCACCTGGTTTCTTGGGTACATCACTAATCTTAGCTGCAGGACATCATTTGCAGACAGTCTCAATAGGTATACGAAAAGCTCTTTTTTTCGGAGGGTGGAGGCACATTATTTTTTGAAATTGAGTGGGGAGAGGGGGGTCAATATTTTTCAGGGTCTGGAAGGGGGTGTCATCGAAAATTTGGTGGTCATATTTTAATTTCCTCCGCTCCCCCCTCCCTCCCACCCCTCCCGGCCATAAATAATGACCGGTTCCTAAGTTATACTGACAAGGCCAGGTAGGACGTGAGCCTTTGTTTTCAAAGATTATGGGTTCGATTCCTAACTGAGGCAGTCTTACATTTAACTCCAAGCGGCAACGTCAATAAGATAGCATCCGTATTTATGTTTAAAGTTATCAATGCTATTTTTTGCACTAGATGCAATTTTCTATCAAAACTTACTCTACTCTTCCATTTATATATTTCTTGTCTTTAAAAATTACATTTTGTAATGCAGAGCTAAAAACACCTAACAGAACGTCCCACCAATACATCAAGGCAGAAAAGCTTAATTTTCGGCCGTAAACATTTCTTTTTCAGCCTTGGTCACTCAAAGAAGACGTGACAAACACTAAGAAAAAGATGAAGAGCCGAAGTATACAAACCTTACAGTTGATAAAACTACTTACAATTCCTTAAATTAACACATAAAACACGAGAGCTTCATTAAAACACCGTTAAACACGAGGCACTGGTGTGTCACGTGTTTTAACCACGAAGAGCTAAGTGTTTTAACACGAGCTCTCGTGTTTCTTGTTTTAATGAATTAAAACTACTTTTATCAACTGTATAGGTTCGGTCCTTGCATCTTCGTTTAGTGTTTGTATGTATTTATGTGACTAAGGAAAAAGAGGGTTATTAGCACTACGAATAAATTTGTTACCATAATTAGGTAACTATAGATGTGGTTGTTGGTGAAGGTGTAGCATAGTTCAAGAATACTGTTGAAGCACAGACGACCAGCCAAAGCTCCGCCCTAAATTATTCCAAATCATATTTATTCGTCTTGTTAGAAAAACGCCATCTCCACCTTTCGTCAAGCTATAGTTTAGCTTTATTAGAACTACAAAACCAGCAGTTTAGAGTAAGAAATTGTTTATCTATTTTACCCTATTCAACAGGAAGCAACAGGAAACGAATTACGAGTTGGTCGGCAAAACGTTATATGATCGCTTTAAAATATGTTCAGAGTTCTGAAGAAAATTTTATTCTGAATATAGTTTCTAACCAACTTCCGCTCAATCTGATACATTACAGGTAGAAAACATTGCTTTAGGGGCGTATTGGCGTCCATATTACAAACGGATTTTGTTTTTGGCTTCCCGACTTATATGACTTTATATGAGTTGTAGCCTACAGTACACTACAGTTTGTACCACATTATGTTTGCAGGAAACTAACTGTATGACGCCACATTTCCTTGCCCTAACGAGTGCAAAAACATGTGAATATCACACTTGTAGATTACACAGTTACTGTTAGGAGTCAACGAGTGGGATATTAAGTGTTTTTTGCACTCGTAGTGGAAGGAAACGTGACGTCATACAGTGAGATTCCTGCAAACATAATGTGGAACAAAGTATAGCTGGGCCAAAATGAATGTATTTTCTTATCAAAGTAATTGTGGGAATGCTTACAAACGCCACTAAATGTAGGTCGCTACAATCAAAGAGCCGTAGTGAGGCCCAAAATTATGTAAATAATTATGTAAATAAGATAAATGCCAAACCCGCACAAACGAAATAATGCACTTCCTTCCTCTTCTCCGTGTAAGGCCGCCCGCGCACTGAGCGAATTGGCCACGCGGCCAGGTTCTCATTGGCTGCAGCGACCTGGCCGCCCGGCCAAGTCGCTCAGTGCGCGGGCGACCTAACACTTGTAGTACAAATGACTCGTAGAGTTCATACAACCGCAACTTTGGTGTGACTGATGACCACCAAATTAATATGAAGTGGATAATGTTGTGGTAGGTCTGGATTTGGAGAATGTGAGGTGGTTTTATTTTTATTTTTTTAATCTCTGATGAGGGCATCGCTAGTGTTTTTAATGAGGCCGAAATATTATAAGTTTTTTTTTTATTTCCTTTGTGCTCGTGGTTTTTTATCGTATTTATTTATTACCCTTGTTGGAAAAAGCACATCTACACCTTTCATCTCCACTTGATTTCGTTCGTTTACCTTAATCCGAACTACCACAGCAGCCGTTTAAGGTAAAGAATTAATAAGTTATTCTATGTCAACTCGAGACATAATTGCTTTAAATTGAGCTTTTTTGGTTAAAAGTGTTAGTCGTGCTAAATATGGTAAAAAGCCACGCGCACAAGGAAATAAAAAACTTCTAATATTTAGGCATCATTAGGAGTTTTTTATTTTCTTTGTGCGCGTGGTTTTTAATCTTATTTATTTACTACCCTTGTTGGAAAAAGCACATCTACACCTTTCATCTTCACTTGATTTCGTTCCTTTACCCTAATCCGTACTACCACAGCAGCAGTTTAAGGTCCAGAACTGATAAGCTATTCTATGTCAAAAGGAAATTTCAGGACATAATCGCTTTAAATGAAGTTTTTCGGTTATAAGCGTTACTCGTGCTAAATATGAAAATTACCTTTCTTGAAAATTCTGAGTTGTATCATCTATAACCGGTTTTGTTTGTTATATGAAACGGTTTAGACGTTACAAAATTGATGGGACAAGGTGGCCGGTAGTTACCATGATTATCTTATAAGCCAGAGATCCCGGGGTCGAACCTAACCGGTATGGCATTTTTGGAAAGAGAGGGACCTGCGACAGCTCGTGTTCATGTCGATTGCGGCACGTAAATAAAAAAAAAACCTTGGAACTTTCGTTTGGAATTACCTAGAAAAATAATTCCACTCTCCATCAGATGCTTTGGCTTCGGCTGTGAGCGTGTGAAACCTCTACGTTAGATAAGAAAATAAATTTGGACGTTCACCTATAACTCCACGTAACCCCAATGTGCGACGACAAACCTGGATTTCAAGGACGCTATCTAGCATCAATCGTTGAAAGATCTAGGTCCAAAAAGTGGCTCGGGGATTTTGTATCGATGAAAAAGACAGATATTAATATTTTTATTCTTTTTATTTACTATTTTTCGCAAAGCTTTTGTTTTTTCAATGCTACTTTCTCTTTTGTTTGATATCTACGTATATCGGAAGAAAAATGCAGCATTTGTGACAACGGCGCTGGCTGACAGAACGGTGTCGATTGACTCTACAATGTAGGGTTGCCCCCAGTTTTCCCCAATCCCCCCCCTCGCCATACACAGACTTTGAATTTTTATTTTATCTTCACTTTTCATCTGGATGTCGCACAAAAACAAAAAGAATAATGATAAAAAAAAACCGGAGCAACCGAGACAGATTGATCTTTGTTGTATATTCGTTTTTAAAATAAAATAAAAACAAAACAAAAAAAAGGAAGGGGGGGGGGAGGGAAGACACGGGGAAAAAAGAAAACAACGAAATGACAATATTTATTTTAGAGATTCAATAGCACCGCAGGCTGAAGGAATGCTTAAAAAGTTTTCCACGTTAAGTAGAAAACTTTACAAATGAAGAGCAGAATTTCAGCCAATAACGATATCCAAAGTTTTTTTTTTTTTTTTTAATATTAAAAATTTCATTTTCATTTTCTGAAATAATAACCTTGTGGCATACAAAATAAAATGTCGAAGAATAGAAGGGAATTTCGTTATTTATTTTAAAGTAGGCCTGTAAGCTAGTCTTGGCAAACGTGTACCGAAAACCACGCTGCGAATCACCTACAAGCAGCGCTTTGAATTAAACTTGCATAACAGTGAAATTCTAGTACACAATTAAAATATTAATTTCCACCGTATTCTCACGAACGAAACATAAAAGTCAACAGTGGAAACCTTATAAAGGGTAAACAACAACAAGGACCACGCTAACAAACGAGCTGGAACGGCTTTCATGCCATATGCATGTTTCACGACCAACGGATTCTACACAGGCGGCGGCGACTACCTTTTGAATCTGGAAAGCTCCCTCAATGATAAAGTTGCAAGTTAAAGCATAATTTCCACGAGTTACATTTATCTATACAAATAATTCCACAAGAGATAAGGGAACAGTTAACGGCCCAAGGCCCCGCGCATCTGGTTGGAGAGATTGCATTGCGGGAACGCTTTTCATGACAGTATGCTTCTCGAAGGGGTAGCTTCGAGACCGCCTTGAGCTTTACGGTATATATTTCCGTCAGCATGATCATGAGCATCGGCTGGTAGATTGTAATAGAAGTGATCATTAAAAAATGGGGATCATTAGCCATGGGAAGGGTAGGGGTAATTTGAGTCACATGATGCGCTGATATTTCCGCCTGCATGAACATCACCGTGGCAGAATATAATGGAAGCAATCGCCGAGCGGGGGGGGATCCAGGGGGGCCCCCCCCCCGGGATGGTTTGAGTCACTGGTTTGAGTAACTTCGTAACGTCGCTTCGCTCACTCGATCAGCGTTTACTAGTCAGTGTGCACAACAATTTGAAGAAACTTAATTCGGTCGATCATGGACATACACATGAGCTACCATACTTAGATAGTGTTGCAAACCATGCATTAAACACCACTCGGCTTCAGCTAGTTTCTTGCTGAGAATAAACCTTCCATTATTTTTCAACGGTAATTAACCAATGGGAAGCCAGCATAAGGCAGCCACCAGCCAATTATTCCTCTTTAACACTGATAAACGAGCACAAGATATATTATCAGATAATACTGGTCACTTTGTTCCTCCATGTTGTTTTCACGATCGAATCGACTGGGGTCCTGGTCACCGCCACATAACGCTAGTATGACAGAATTACATTTAGTAGGCCTAACCCAATTTCTGAACAAATACGACGTACTTGATAGTCACGTGAGGCGTGAAATAGCTTCCCAGCAATGTCCGATGCAAGGCTGTGGTTACCATGGTGACAGAACGATCAGCCAGAATCAGCTTCCCACCCAAGCGCATTAGGCCTAATCGCTGCTTATATTTGAAGCGTGCGGTCGAAGCAACTACCGTACGTAAAATATGAAATGAAGTTCTTCAACGTAAATAGTTGAAAATAAATTAATAATAATTCTCGTAAAACTTAGCAATGTTAAGGATCATATCCTGTTTTAAATCTAAGAAACGACATTTTCCTTAAAAATAAATCACGTATTTACTTTAGTTGACACGTCAACTATCAGTTTGCATAACTACCAGTTTCCATAACCACTGTGTAGCTAACTCTACTAGCCATATTTTTCCGGATTTATGCAAGAAGTCATTAGTAACCGAGTAAGTAGAACTTGCACAAAGGTCGTTATCGACATGTATGTGTACTCCGAACAAAAAAAGATTAATTTGCTTCAAATAAATACACAAGGGTCGTATTCACAAGGGTGGTTGTGGGAACGGTAGTGAAGGAAAGTCCAATTTCAGGTGAGGAATAATCACAGGTCCTTTTCCCTCTGGATTTTCTTCTAAAGGAAAGTCCAAATCAGATGTGGAATCACCACAGGTCCTTTTCCCTTTG
>JAHWFP010045221.1:0-16713 GCA_023313725.1 Lithobius niger | reverse complement strand
CGATCCTAGGTCGACCCTTACTAACACTGGCTATCGCCAGTGTTAATTATTAAACGTTTTAACATTTAAAACGAAATAAAACGAAAACAGCGAACACGCGATTTTCATCAAGTTTAGAAAGACGAACTAGTTGGAACGAATTATAATAGAGACGCTACAAGGTCGTTATTAATGTTGGGATCTATCTTGAAATTGGGTGGCAGTTTTAAAAATATCTTTTATGATCCGATTTCTTTTAGGTTTAGAAGAAATCAGACGAAGTAGTTGCCAGAAATTAAAATAGTAAATGCAACGTGGTCTCTATCAATAAGAAATTCGAAGAGTTAATATGGATTATAAGGAGTTGATCGAGAATTGCCTGGAGTTACTGAAAGTTAATAAGAATTACCTGGAATTATCAAGGCATTACGAGGAATGGATAGGAATTGTCTGGAATTACATGAAATTTACTGACTCATGAGAAGATTTATCAGGTATCAACGAAGAACTACAAGAATTGATAGAAATTTCCAGGAGCTGACTGGAAATTACCTGGCATTAGAAGTTTAAATTAGAAGTAACCAGGGATGTCGCGGAACTGCTTGGAGTGACTGGAATTTACTGGAATTTTAAGAACTACTAGGAATTATAGAGGAATTACGAAGACATACGAATCATATCAAAAACCAAAACTGGTAAAAGGGGCCGCCAAGTTCTCAATGGTTCGGCCCTTCAAAGGAGTGATATCAACACACCAAAACATTCGCCAAGTTAATCGCACCGCTTAAGAGTTCGAATGTTAAATGAAAACTAGAACATTGCTACTTTGGGTAGCAATGTTGAAGTTTTTATTTAACGTCCAAAGCATTATTCGGTGCGATTAAGTTGGCAAATGTTTTGGTGTGTTGATATCACTCCTTTGAAAGGCCGAACCATTCGGAACTTGGCGGCCCCTTTTACCAGTTTTGGTTTTTGATATGATATCAGTCCTTTTTTTTTAATTGTGTATTAGACTCAATTGCACTACCGTGCAGATGTGTAATAAAGTGGCACGTCAACAAGAAATTAGTTTCCCACAATTTGATACTACCTTTTGCCTATAGGCCTAACCATTCTCAACTTGGTCACCTCTTTATGGGTTTTTGGTTTTAATTTTGTTGTAATTTGTTTTATTTCGTTAGTTTTGGTGTGTTGATATCACTCCTTTGAAGGGCCAAACCACTCTCAACTTGGTGGCCTCTTCACCAGGTTTTGGCTTTGTTTATTTTGCTTTGTTTTTAATTGGTTTTTGTTTCGTGAATTGGACGTGAATACAATTTCTTTGGCAACGTTGTTTAGATTTATCGTACTACACTAGTGTGTGTCTAGGCACGCACGTCAGTATACACGTTGTCATTGTCCGAACTTTGGCTGTCCAATGAGAGACGATGCCGACAATACTAACAATGGTTATAACAATATTTTCGTACTTACGCGCCATCCCACGCCATCCTCGTTACACCCCTTGGCTACAAACCATAAAAGATACGCAGTTCGTATCGTACTGCAGCCACTAGTCCAATTTCTTAGCTGGAAGCCTTCCCGTTATGTCGGTATCGATGAATAATCACCCTATGGAAATTAACATGGGGATGAGCGGACTAGAATTAGCACTCGCTAGCTAGTTACACATTTTCAACGTTATTGAGGGTCAGATTTTGCATTGAAAGCAGCTTAGCTGGTATTCCTACAAGAGTTAATTTTTGTCAGGTGGGTCATTGCTCTTGATTTCAACACAATTTATGCTTTTGTACCGCATTATTATTTTTCCCCAAGTACCTGAAATGTGCCCAACTATTCTTCAAGATATAAGACACTGACGCTATAGCGCCGCGGTACAATGGTTTACAACCTCGACAATTAAATTGATGTGATGTTTGTTGTGATGATTGTTGCCTAACTTGGCGTGACACACTAGCGTGTGTCTACATTACCGGAAGTTGACTGGGAATTACTGAGGGTGAAGCTTTTTTTTTTGATCCGACCATCACGGATTAAAAGTGGCAGAATGCAGTGATACCAAAAATTACGAATAATACACCAGCCTTGTGACTAAGACTCATTAAGTGGGTCATGAAAACATAGTATTTAGCTGGGCTACTTACATCTTCTCCTCATGAAAACCATTGAGGTAAAAAACGAAAACGTACAGTAACCTTGCTGAGCAGAAAAATACGCATCCAGAAGAAAAACATGCAATGATAGCTAACAAAAAGCAAAGGGATCAAAAATATGTGAAATACAAAAAAACAGCCGCCGTTTTTATACTAGCTACAATGTGCATCACAAGCTAACAAACATTTATCTCCCGAACAAATAAACTTATTCATGTACATTTTACATCTCACAACCTTTTGTGGCTAGAATCATAGTGGTGGTATTTTTGCATTTCCAGTGTTTTTTAGATATCTATTACTTAACCGAAAAAGAGCAATTCGACTTTTCCCGCGACAGAAGCGCTTTTGATTTCGGCACTACGAACCGCCACCTGTATATTCAAAACGTGAACCGTAACAGATTTATGGCATCGTAAAAGAGGACAAAATGGAAGGGGGACTAGGAGAAGCCCAACAGTGGCTCGGTGTTCTGTATTTTCCCGCACCCCGTGGAGAGATACCAGCGAGTAGTGAGAACCCACAGCTTGCTAACCACCATTTTTACAATCAAAGAGAGAAGAATCATGAAAACAGCCTCAAAATAAGGTGCATTTTAGTTACCACGAACCCATGTTTGTCAAACAAATTTGTTAGTGGCGACCACAGCCGTTGAAACCTGTTAAAATCTTCAATTGGGACTATATTTGCACGACCTGGATGGGCCCTGTAGTATACATACAGTTGCGCTTCAGTTGATCTTGTTTCAAATCGCATGTGTTTTAACCAAAATAAAAAATAAAAAAACGCGAAAATCATGACTCGCCCATGCGCGACTTTATATCAAACTGCATTTGATTTGATAAAGCAGCCAACTCTAGACTAGGCCCCAAGGGCTCCAAAAAGAACGTTCCTCGTGGGCCAGCAGAACTGAATCAAATTGTTTTACTGGGTGACCCAGAATTTTCAAACCCGTTACCCATGGACCCATTCACCCAACTTGTTCTGGTGACCCGATTTTACTAAGTTCGATGTCTTTTTTTGAAGTAGAGCACTTATGATCTACGTGGGTCGTTGTTCTCGCCATACGCTGGATCAAGTCTTAATTCTGTTTGTCACTCCTCGCGCCTACTAAACTCTTTTATGTTCTCCTGACCCCATACTTATAAACACGCCAACCTGAACACTACCCTTCTGTCAAGTTAATGGTAATGCGTTAAAGAGTTTTATCTAGAAACGATAGAATGGCGTATTTATTTCGTAGATTCAAGCTTTCAGAGCTGAGCTGAATTGTTTCAAAGTCGGTATCAACAATCGACTGCAAGCATAAACCTTTGTAGCGCGACGCCATAGCCGTAAAAAGATACACGGATTACAAAGTAAAACGTCAAGTGTGCCATTAAAAAAAAAGGTTATATGATTGAAGTTTCACTTTACTTGTTAAAATGTACACGGATAAAAATCGATGATTTTTTGATTGAAATAAGCAAATGCAGAATTGAGAAAATTGCATCTGTTTAAGTGCTGTTGTGCTTTACCAATCATATGCACAACACTTAAACAGAAGCAATTTTCTCAATTGTACATTTGAGGAAATCATTTTAAAAAATCATCAATTTTTATGTGTGTACATTTTAACAAGTAAAGTGAAACTTCAATCATATAACCTCTTTTTTTTTACGGCACACTTGACGTTTTTCTTTGTAATATATTTCTTGGTTACATCATCGACTGTTCCCTTTGCATTGCTCAAGCATCTGCAGATTAGTTCAAATTATAGTTACCCCTACACCCGCACCCCAAAATATATGCTCACCTCTTTAATTAGTGTGCCCTCCCTGGGCGTGGAGGAGAGAAGGGAGTACCAGGGTTTAGGTTGGTGAGGGTCCGGCGGGTAGGAAAAAGGGCATTATCTGCATAAAACATCACGCGTACTCATTTTTATGAATTAAATTCAAAGCGACACAGTGCGTGAATATTTATTGCCGTCATTAGGTAAAATTAAAAGGTTTCGTAGCAGAGAACTGATGTGATCCGTGTACTGAAACCTTTTCTTCAAACGAGTTAGGTATCAATGATTTTAGTGATTTTACCAAATATAAAGTCGTTCTGTCGTCCGTTCACGAAAGCGTGGAATTCCGTTAATTGTGGAATTCCGTTAAAAATATTCATTTGAGTTGTAATAATGCCTTTACTTAAAAAAAAAAAAAACAATCAAATAGAATAGTTCTTTGCGAACTCTTAAAATTTTCCGTTATAACAAGGAGACTACACAAATAGTTAACTTGGTAAATATTCTATCCTCTCTAGATTGACAACTGAGAACCAGCTTGGTCTCAACTGAAAATTCTCACAATATGCGTTTTAAGTTTGATTTAGTCTTGCAGACACGTCTGCAAAATTTCATTTGTGTCTATTTTAGGACGTGAATCAGAGCCACAGTTGGATAAACGGGTGGCCGCCAAGTCGGAAGGGTGCTTTCATTTACATACCTCAGCAACAGTATTACTTCCCAGCCGGCCAGAAAATACCTAACAAATTTGATAAGGTTCCATTTGCAGCTAAATGGGTAAATAATTCCAGCGTCGGGATACACTTAATATCAGGCAACTAAAAATTCATGGTGTTATCATTAATTCTTTTTTTTTTCCAATATGAAAACAACGCAACAAAAAATGGCAGAATTTGTGATAACTGATAAACTTGTCCAAATTTTAAAAAATAAATAAAAAATAAAAAACACTCTTGGTATGCCAATTATTGTTAAAAATAATATATGTATATGTTTGTATATACTCTATATATTCCAACACTTGCTCAGCTCATGTATAATCTTAGTGTGTTTATGGTTCAGGATATTGTTCAATCGTTAACTTCAGTGCAAGTCAGTCAGTAAATTTTAACATAACTAACACTCTTAGAATCACTGAGTTATGTCCGGCATCCGCAAATAGTACAAGCGAAGATAAATAATGTTGCTGTTAAAATATAAATAAACCGACTGCTCCGCGAGCGTTTATTCATTTAACAAACTAAACAATGACGTAGTACACTGTCTACCATCTTATTGCAAGTTCCTACACCTTTTTCATTGGGAGGAGATGCTCCCTGAAGTTGTGCTCGTGGCACACATCGATTGTTGCATGCAAGAGATCTTACGAATTTCGTAGCAGGATAGTCCCACTCTATCTCGAGATAACGTTCGTAGTTAAAAGGGCATTCCTCTCAGCGCCATTTTTCTCGATCTTCCACATCAAGTACGGCCCCAAAGTTTTATTTACTTACCGTTAGTCAATCCCTAGCTAAAAATCCTTTTTAAAATGTAGCACCTATACGAGACTTTCTGTTGAATATTGGTATCTTTATTTACTGTGTCCAGCACGTATATGATCCTTTGCGTGCCTACAATAACAATAACGTTTCGTGGGTTCCAGTTGTGACGACACAGTTCGCGTCAATGTTGTCACGTGACCCACAATTCGTCTGCTAGGCCAGACGTCGTTCACGAGAAGAGGAGGGCGGAAGTGACGTTGTAGTTTTACTACGCCGAATCTCGCTACGGCAGTGCGCGGACACATGGATGTTATAAGGCAGGCCGGATGTTGCCTTAAAACTCGAATAGTTCCCTTTCTTTAAATATACGTTTATTTAAAGAAATAAATGTTGCCCGATTAAACAAAAAACAGAAGAAAAAATCCTGTTGAAATCGAAACAGAACTGTTTTTAACTGATGAAGAATATTTACTTTTTTTCTGTGAGCGAGCCAACTCCTTGGCCGCTTGTTTGACCCAAGCTGTAACAATTGGTCAAAGAAATGCATTAGTTATCCGTTTTCAGTCCGAATCCCTTTGTCAGCGAGTAATGCACGCTGAGAACCATCTAATAATTTCTCATTTTCATTTTTGATTTGAAAAGGTTTGGACTAGATAACAGAGCCTTTTATAATGACAACGGTGTAATTTACGCGAACTCTACAAAAATCCTCCCCCCTCCACTCACCCCACAGATAGCTTCCCACACTCGTCCCTAAGTCTAATGGGGTTTCTCAAATTATTTTCTTTGATGGATTTGAACTCACGCAGTGTTGAAAACGACTGGGGCGGCGGAGTTGATTTGAATCGTGAATTACGATCTGTTGGCGGGTCCCGGGCGAACCCTTCACACGTGTTGCTAATAATGCATGTGGGATTTACGTTGGCTCTATAGCCTTCAACATTATTATTGGTACTATATAGCTCTGCGAGTATCCGCTTTCATTACCTATTAAAATATTCCATATAGAACTATACCAGTACAAGAGAATGGCACAAGTAACACAAGAACTGAGATTTTTGCGGGCGAGGGGAATTGTCCACCCTTTATTTTTGGGGGTGGATAATTTGGCAGTATGTAATTTCGATAATAACGCTTCTAATTTAAAAAAATATATATATATATATATATACACAGAATTTTTACCAAAAAAAATCGTTTGCATCCATATTATCCTGATTTTTAATCGTTACCTTGATTTTTCAAGCCTTATTGTCAACATAATTCATTGCCTTATTTATAATACATACAATTTGTTATCTATTACCGCATTCATTTAGTAGCAACGGGAAACTAATCATAAATAAATAACGGTTGACTAGCAAATAGCTTTCGGCGAGCGAGAAGGCCTGTTTGCATAAACGCGCCCTAACTACGGGTGAATTTGGTTCTAATATGGTGGTAATGAAATGGCCCCTTCTTTTTGTGGAATGTGGATCTTGAATCACTACCGCGTGCTACCCCTCTCCTCCGTGAGACGACAGTCTAGTTTCAAAAATGCAAAGCTAGGTCGTTAAGCATACACGCCCGCAGCCTAAATTGTACTCCTATTCTTTCATCCGTCATTAGGGCGCGTTTATGCAGTAACTCGCTTTTGCATTATCGCAGCTAGAATTTGATCGCGATTTGCAGAGGTGCCGTTGCCGTGGTAATTACTAGGCTACCTGGTTTAGCTAAACTCGACATCGTTTGAGTAAACATTTGCAGTCGCATAGTCCGTTACAACATGAAGAATTCCGCCAGGCCAACTAACTTTCCCAGTCGCCTCTGAACTCATGATACGGACTGTTATCGTTGTGAGCTGGCAAAGCTAAAACCGCCGTCATGTTGGAATTTCAGATGATTTCTAGCTTCTGGCTGCGAGAATGCAAACGCGAGTCGTTGCGTAAAAGCGCCCTCAGTTCTGTAATTCCTCTCGTTACCAGACTTAGGGCTCGTTTATGCATCGACTCGCCTTCGCCTTCTCGTAGCTAGAAGCTAGGAATCATCTGACATTCCAACATGGTAGCGGTTTTAGCTATGTCGACTCGCAATGGAAACACTGAATAATCCGAGTTCAGAAGCGGCTGTGAAAATTTCGTCGGGAGGAATTCTTTATCTTATTGTCACGGATTATAATACTTAAACCATTTACTCAAACGACGTCGGATTTAGCTTATCCAGATAGCTTTGTTACCATGGCAACGACAACTTTGCCATTGTAATTAAATTCTAGCTACGAGAACGCAAAGGTAAGTCGTTACGCATCAAGTCATTCTCGCTCGCCGAATGCTATTTGCTAGTCAATCGTTATTTATTTATGATTAGTTTCCCCGTTGCTACTAAATGAATGCGGTAATAGATAACAAATTGTATGTATTATAAATAACAACACGGATAAAGAACAAAGAGCTACAGTAACTTTAAGCATTGCTACAAGATTGTTGTCATTTCACGCTATTTCCAAAATTTGCTATTCTCCCTCAAAGGACAGCTTCTAGCACTGATCAAACGTCGGTAGAATAAATAGCTTCTCGCAGCGAGAATTCAAAATCCAACATGGCGTCCATTTCGTGGCTATAGAATCGAAGACAAACCATCGAATGCCGGCATACAAAAAAACATTCCGTCGTCTTTTGCTGTAGTAAAAATTGTTTTCTTGTCATAAATCGACGCTTAAATGTTGCAAGCGTCGTACGCCGTGTCAAAAGGCACGAGGAGAAGATTTGCGTCGGCGTCGTTGCCGTGGTTACTAATACGCATAGACAACGAAAGCCGTATACTACGGTAAAAGCGAGAAGCAGCCATCAGATTTAGTATTGATCAAGTAAAAGCTATAGTGAGCGAGAAAACTGTCGTTGCATAAACGAGCCCTAAGGACGCCTTTGCGCAACGACAATTTTCTCGCTCACTAGCTTTTTATTTGATTAACACTAAATTAATACTAACGGTAGAATAAATAGCTGGTCGCTGCAAGAATTCAAAATCCAACATGGCGTGCATTTCGGGGTTATTGTATAGAAAACAAACCCTCGAATGCTGGCATTCAGAAATCAGTCTGCCGTCTTATACTACAGTTAAAATGGTTTTCTTGTCATAAATCGAGGCTGTCATGGTGCACGCATCGTGTCGCGAAGCACGAGAAGATCTGCGTCCGAGTAGCTGCCATGGTTACTACATAGACAACTCGAAAGCTGCATGCTCCGGTTAAGGCGAGAAAAAGCATGCAGATTTAGCAGATCTTCTCCTCGTGCATCGCGACACGACGCACGATGCGTGCACCATGACAGCCTCGATTTATGACAAGAAAACAATTTTAACTGCAGTATAAGACGGCGGACTGATTTCTGAATGCCAGCATTCGGGGGGTTCGCTTTCTATACAATAACCCCGAAGTGCACGCCATGTTGGATTTTGAATTCTTGCTGCGATCAGCTATTTCTTCCACCGTCGTCTGATCACTGCCAGAAGTTCAGTGTTCTTCACAAGAGAATAGCAAGTTTTGGAAATAGCATAAAATGACAACAATGTTGTAGCAATGTGTAAAATTACTGTTGCACTTTGTTCTTTATCCGTGCTGTTATTTATAATCATATCAAAAACCAAAACTGATAAAAGGGGCCGCCAAGTTCCGAATGGGTCGGCCCTTCAAAGGAGTGATATCAACACACCAAAACATTCGCCAAGTTAATCGCACCGCTTAATAATTCGAAGGTTAAATGAAAACTAGAACATTACTACTTTTGGTAGCAATGTTCTAGTTTTCATTTAACATTCAAACTATTAAGCGGTGCGATTAAGTTGGCGAATGTTTTGGTGTGTTGATATCACTCCTTTGAAGGGCCGAACCGTTCGGAACTTGGCAGCCCCTTTTACCAGTTTTGGTTTTTGATATGATATCATTCCTTTCTTTTTAAATTGTGTATTAGACTCAACTCCACTACCGGGCAGATTTGTAATAAAGTGCCACGTCAACAAGAAATTGGTTTTCAACACTTTGCTACTACCTTTTGCCTATAGGCCGAACCATTCTCAACGTAAGTCACCTCTTCATAGGATTTTGATTTGGTTTAAATTTTGTTGTAATTTGTATTTTTTTAGTTTTGGTGTGTTGATATCACTCCTTTGAAGGACCGAACCACTCTCAACTTGGTGGCCTCTTTGCCAGTTTTTGGCTTTGTTTATTTTGCTTTGTTTTTACAGTTGGTTTATTTTTCCTGTATTGGACGTGAATATAATTTCTTTGCAACGTTGTTTAGATATATCGTGATACACTAGTGTGTGTCTAGGCGCGCACGTCAGTTAACACATTCTCATTGTACAACTTTGGCCGTCGTATTGTGGAGAGACGATGCCGACAATACTAACAATGGTTATAACAATATTTTTGTACTTACGCGCCCTCCCACGCCATCCCCGTTACTCCCCTAGGCTCCAAACCATAAACGGTACGTAGTTCGTATTGTACTGCACCCTTCATCCAATTTCAAAGCTGGAAGCCTTCCCGTTATCTCTGTATCCAAGAATCATCACCATGGGATTTAACATGGAGATGAGCGGACTAGCTAGTAACTAGTAACACATTTTCAACGTTAGGGTTAGATTTTGCATTGAAAGCAGCTTAGCTGGCATTCCTACACGAGTTAATTTTTGTCAAGTGGGTCATTGCTCTCGATTTCAACACAGTTTAAGCTTTTACCGCATTATTATTTTTCCCTAAGTACTTGAAATGTGCCCAACTATGCTTCAAGATATAAGACACTGACGCTATGGCGTCGCGCTACAATGGTTTACAACCTGGACAATTCAATTGATGTGATGTTTGTTGCCTAACTTGGTACGACACACTAGCGGGTGTCTAGATAATACACAAGCGCATTGTTGTATCTAAAGCATATTTAATTAGATACATTTAATTCATTGCGTATTACCGCATCCAGTTATAGAAATTGGAAACTAATCGTAAATAAATAACGGGTGACTAGTAAATAGCGTTCGGCGAGCGAGAAGGTCTCGTTGTTAACGCGCCCTAATTCCAAGTAGGAGTTATGATTTTCTAAAAGACACTAACAAAAAATGTACCTACACTAGATCATTTCGTATGGTGTTTTTACATTTTTGCGTTGAGTGTCGTCTTTATGCTTGGCCTGACTCGAAATTCATCCGATGGAAATGGAATGACTTCCGGTTGAGCTGAGATCTTCTGATGGTGAAGCGGAATCCTTTTCCGGTTGCCGCCATGATTTATCAGCTCTTGCATCAGCTCCCGGTGTCCAGTTTTTCAGCGGAACTCTTTTGTCTCCGCGGAGGGATTCTTTATCATCTTGCCTTTGCCCCCTGTGGTCTGTCTTAGGAAACATTAAAAATGGAGGTCGTTAATTAACGTCCGTCATCACGCGGCTAGTGGCGCGGAAGACATCAGCACATGCGCGGTCCTTTGCTGAGCCGAACCTCATCACCCACTTCCGTTACGGAAGTCTTACACGCGGAGCGGTATTGCACACGAATGACGTCACGCGTGGCATGAATTACTAAGCTACGAACAAAACAAAAATATTAGACTGCGTAACAAATGAGGATACGTGCGCTCAGTAGTAGTCATTTGTCCAATAGAGCAGTGACATTTGTCGCTATATTGGCACTAGTATGGGTTTTGGAGGGCATAACTACAAGGTGCACTACATAAGAATGTAGGGAAAAACAACGGAAGAGCGGATTTCTTAGACTTAAAATAAAGTTGTTTTCTCCAACAACAAAAATCGCGCGTATTAGGTCTAAGAAATCACTCTTCACAGCATCGGCTTCAGTATAACGCCCTTCTGTTTCTCTCTGCAGTGCCCCTTGCAGCTAACCCATTAAGGCTGCAGCATAGAGTTATAGGTACACAATAATACTACGTCGTGTCACTGCTCTATACGAAAATTGTGAAAGGCAAACAGCCAAATGAGAAACTTTAGTTGTTTTCGATGCTCCCAGTGCCTCGATTAATGGAGGGCTGCAAAGGGTGCAAGGCAATCGGGCCCAGGAGGCAAGGGGCCCACAATTCAAAGCAGGGGCCTACATTTTTACGTAAAACTACTATAAAATGGGCTATAGCCATGAACTGAAAATTGTTTAGTTTTGGGTGATCCTACATTTTACCCTTTCATCCCCTTTGAAAAACGCTAGCTGCGCCACTGGGATGCCCCACATCAAGTATAATCAAAAGGCTAAATTTATTTACGGTTAGGGGGTTACGGTCAGCATTATCTTTATGTGACATTTTGACAAGATCTTAAAAAAAATTATTCAAAGAAATCAATCAAAATAACTGAAAGACTTCACACCTAAAACGAAATCATTGAAAAGAAACTAAAATTTGTTTAGTTGGTCTTGGTAAATAAAAGAGATCGTACACAAATGACGTCATGTGATTTTTGCCATTTATCAACCCACACTCTGTGTAAGAATTTTGCAAATAGGACCCTATAGAAAATGGTATCACTAACGTCTCCCCTCACCGTCCATTTCCTTACCGATGAATGGGAAAATAATTCGAGAAAATTGTTAAATTTTCCAGGATATTTTAAACCATTTTAGTCTTCTGTACAGCCGTTACTGCTGAGAAGACCAAAGAAGGACGATAATTTGGTAGGACAAGAAGTACCCATAGGCCATATTTCGTTCAACAAACTTGCTTCCGGGTCAGGCCAAGGATTAAACGAAGGAGGCAGCCATGTTACGGGAAGGAGACGGCCATGCTGGTGTTAATGATGTCATATTACATCAAAAAAGCGCGTCTATAAAATGAGACTGTTGGCTTAATCCATAAACGGAAATTCATAAAAAAAAACACCCTAATCACCGTTTATTACAATTTTCTTTTTTTACGAAAGTAAATGCTTTTTTTCGTCCGCTAGCAACGTAAACAGAGAGATTTTATTATTTTAAAACTCCGTTTTGTGCAAATCCACTAGTCACGTGCTTTCTTGCAGCACACTGATTGGCTGTTCGGGCTACTTTGGCGGAATTGGTGAATACGACGTCACACCACGGTTCCTATCAGTACATTTTCACAAACACAATACTATCAGAAGTCAGGAATAAACCATCTTCTCTAGTCGCTCCATCTTTGGAGAAGACTATTGCAACGAATTTGTCCGTCAGTCCGTCGCTTTTTTTCAACTTCGCCACGGTACCAGATTGAGACGACCACGGTTTACAACGTTAGATTCAGTGTGAGAAGTTAGTTAAATAACATGGCAAATTAAAACATTGTTACTTCCTTTTAGCTAATAGACTTCTTTAACGTAACTAAATTAAATAATAACATTTGATCGTCGAATTGAAATCCTAAGATTACACGCAATAAAACAAATGGATTTTAGCTTCGTTTAAAATAGTCTCGTCGCATTGTTGCGTGAATGAATAGACTTACCGTCGAACCAAATTTTCCATTAGGCCTATCTGCTATGCTTACGAAATTAAAACTTCATTAAAAAAAATTAGGCTTAAAGTCATGTTACCCTGGCAACGTTAAGTTGCTACGAGTTGCTGTTGGCTTCATCGGCACTCTCGTCACTCTCGTCAGTCTCTCGTCAGTCTCTCTCGTCACTAATCCCTCCTACCACTGATCTATATAGGCTAAGTGGCGCGTTACATTGTAACACTGTAACTGTGTGCCCGAAGGCACACAGTGTTGCAAAAATGAATATGCAATCCAAATCTCCGTTAGCTGCTACTTATGAAATTAAAACTGCTGGTTAAAATTAGGCCTAAAAGCTGACAATTACGCCTAAAATTTAAAATAGGCCTAAAAGCTAACACATTTTTAACCGGCAATAGTTATGGTTACTGCTTTTAGATTAGAGTAATAAAGATAGCTGTTGTAGTGCGTGCTAGCGGTGTGCACCTCAACATTGGAATTGGAGGAACTGTACAGAAGACCGGTACGACTAGGCAGTCGCTGTAGCCGCTTGTTAACTATAAAGTCCAATATTAGGTTATTCGTGAGACTCGAGCCAGCATTCTGTTGGTTAGGAGATCAGAACGCTGACCACTGGGTTGCGCTTGCTCGCTTTACTAGAGGCTCCTGCGGACCACTCACAAAGCTCGCAATGCGCCTTGGTGCCTAATTTTGGCCCCGTAATATGGATGCCTTTTAAAAGGACGTCAGTACTCAAGACGTTATTTAGTATTAGGTGCTACACGTACGATTACGTATCACTAGTATGTAATTAAGAGCAGTACTGCTCGATAGCTTTCATTTCATTTTCACTGTGCTGCTCGCGCTAACTTTCAGTCAAGTCAGTTAAGTGACATCAGAGCGTGTTTACACAACGACTGACTTTTGCATTTTCGCAGCTAGAAGCTAGAAACCGTCTGAAATTCCAACATGGCGGCGATTTTAGCTCTGCCGGTCCGAATGAGAACAGCCAATAATGTGAGTTCAGAAGCCAAAAAGAAAATTGTTTCGTCAGAATGAATTTTTCAAGTTATTGTCACGAATTATAAGGCTGCGAGAATTTGTTCAAACGATGTAGGATTTAGCTAATCCAGATAGTGCTGTGTCCATGGCAATGACACCTTCACCATCGCGATTAAGGGCGCGTTTATTCAACGACTCGCCTTTGCATTCTCGCTGCTAGAAACTAGAAATTATCTGAAATTCCAACATGGCGGCGGGTTTAGCTCAGCCAGCTCACAACGAAACGAGTCAATAATTGAGTTTAGAAGCGATTAGGAAAATTGTTTCGTCTGGAGGAATTCTTTATCGTACTGTCACCAATTATAAGACTGCAAGCATTTGCGCAAACGACGTCGGATTTACCTAATACAGGTAGCGTGGTTACCATGGCAACGATACCTTTGCTATCGCAAATAAATTCCAGCTGCGAGAATATTTTGCATAAACGTGCCTTAAAGCCCTGACCAGGCTGGCAGCTTGCGGCTGTACGATGACGCAAGATGGTGTTTCTAAGACGTCAAAATTGGTCCATAAACGTAATACCAACCATACGATTGCAGCAATACTGACCTTGCAAGCACGTAGTACCGCATCGTTTCGAACGAAATTTTTTCTTCTGTCTGGAGAGGGCTCAAATTCTGGCCGCGAGAATGCAAACGAGAGTCGACGCGTAAACGAGCCGTCATGCTGTGAGGTGTGGAAGTTAGTGAGCAGTAAGAAAGTTTGCTACGCTATTATTAAAGAAATATAAAAAAAACTGGATATTGTATCAAATTTTCGTAGACGAAAAATAAAAATAAAAAAAACCCACTCACACCGACTTTTTCCTTTGCGCTATTAAGATATTACCTTATTTATTTTTCGCGGTCTTCATCAAAAGAGATGTTGGGGGAGGGGGGATTACGAATGGTGGGTCGTTGGCCCCACAACCCGTCAGTTAGAACCCCTCCACCCCCACGAAAGCTAAAATAGCATTCCACTCAATCATGTTTTACACTCGGGGAATGTGGGAGATGACACGACGGTGTTGGATGAGCCATCTCGTGGCGTTAAACATGAATCACCTGCGTGACTAGAATGTGTCAAACACGTCACCTGTCAAGAAGGTAAAGTAAAGAACGTAAAACGGATTGCAACTTGGTTCCGCCTAGTGAACTTGATGAAATACTCGCAGTTCTTAACAAACCTGGTATCGTTAAAGGGGCATACTCCCCAACAAGATACACATATATTTTCTCACATTAAGGGTGGCCGCACACTAAAATCGACAATATTCTCTCGATTTGTAGAAACATGTCTTAGCATACTGCAGACGTCTCCAAAATCATAGCAATGAGCTGAGCACCACACACTGGATGCGACGTTCTCGCGAGACGTCTTTAGGCGTCTCACGACAACAAAGCGAAGCTCCTTCTAGTTTCGTGTGACGGGGGTCTCTCCACTAGATGCGACGTTTCGCGACGTTTCGTCTTGCAACGACGTTTTGTTGATTTTGCTGCGCGGCCACCCAAAGTAGACTCACAAGTCCTTATCACATACCGTCACTCTGTCCTTTTCTAAAAAGCCATTTTTATAGGTGGCAGGTGGAAGATATTCTATTGTATTACCTACTTTTACGTGCATCCTACGCCGAATTCGGAATCCCGCGCTTAGTCGTTGGGACTTGATTCGCCCTATCCTCGTTGGTTTAACCAGGACCGAAATAGAAACTAGTTCTTGTCTTTGAGTGAGGTACGAGATTTGATTCTCAAACTGCCTTGGTCGTCTGTATCCTAACTCCGACTCGTTAAACGTATTGACACCCAGGGCTCGTTTAACCCCAAAAAATTGATTAGCAAAACTGCGATGCAAAATGAAACTTTTATTGCAGATTCTGAATTTTGATTAGCAGTTTTTGTTTTATTTACTTCTTAAAAACAAATAGGCCTAACACATGTTTTTACTTTTTTTTTCAACAGATGGAACCTTCCAAAGTTCTCGTTGTGTTCATGGAGAATTTTTTAATTCTGTCTATTTATTTTTAATTGTTTATTATATAATATTTTTGGGCAGTTACCATTAACATTCCTACAGCTTCAAGACATTTGTAGCAGTTTTGCACAATCGTTGCGAATCGTTCGGGTTGTCACTGGGCCATGCATTGGACTAGTGGCACCGGGAAGAGCTCTCTTCCAAAACCCATTTTCTCCCACCGTCTCCCCTATGGTCGTTCCTGCTACATGGGCTAGGCCTATACCCACTCAACTGACTTTGGCTGCTTTTTTTTCGCGCTTAAACTAAATTCAAACCACATAAGTTAATCACTTGCTGTTTCCAATTATTGGTAAAAACAGCTGCTACGAATGCTGTTCTCATGCGGAGTACCTAACATTTTGCGTCGCAGCTTTACGACACAAAATAAAAATTGATTAGCAAAGCAACAATAATGCATCGCAAAGTGCGATGCGATACTGCTTAAGTCGAACCCTGTTGACACCTGAGTCTGCTGGCCGTGGCGCAGGAAAAATAGCAGCGGGAGAAAAAAAGCAACAGAAAAAAGCGTCAAACAAACAACCGAAGGGGGAGAAAAGCCACGGAAAAAAATTGCGGAAAAAGAGACCATGGAAAAAAAAAAAGGCCCAATTGTTTTGTCGATTTTTTTTCGCGTTGTTTTTGTTATAGGACGGGTTAGGTTAGTTGCCTTAACTCGAATTTCACCACACAGGCAAAGGAAGTTTCACCAAGAAACACGTTATTACTGAGAATATCTTTTTCGTGGCTTTTTATTCCGTCGGCTTTGAGCGCAGTGACACCACAAGTCTGTTGGCCGTGCGCGGGAGAAAATAATTCCACGGATTAAATCATGGAACAAACAGCCGAAGGAGA
>JAHWFP010045220.1:0-20592 GCA_023313725.1 Lithobius niger | reverse complement strand
AAGAAATAATGGAAAACTGCAGGATCGTCAAATAAATTAACCAGTATTGCATTGGAGACAGCGTTGTGGCTCAACTTTTGGGTTGCGTCATCACATCTTGCTTCTTTGTCTATTTACTTTCGTAGCGCGTCGCTGGAGCGCGTTGACGGCGGTTGCGATTAGCGGTGTTCTGACTTAGGTTTTTCAGCAGCCAAAGCATCCGCAAATTTGAAGAACTTTTGTTGAAAATTGATATCTACTTGATGTTTACTTGATATTTGTTCGACTTTAGAACAAATTATAGAAAACTGTAAGATCGTCAAATAAATTAACCCATGTTGCATTGGAGATTGCATTGTGGCTCATTTTTTGGGATGCGTCAGTTGCACTGTCGACAAAATGGAGACAAGTGTTTTTATCAACACTTGATAATGAAGTAGGTCCTTTCTTAGGTTCCGTTACATGTTAGCTAAGAACGACATCTTTAGCCTTTTCATACACATCAACCAAGTATCAGACTCTGCGTCAAAAGCTTCACATCTTTTGTTTCCCGTGATTGGAGATAACTTAGATAAAGAATCTGCTGATAAAAGTAAAACTATAAATCTTAAACGTGTATCTTTTCAAATGCATGAAATAAGTTCACAAAACCTTAAACTCCGCTAAATTATGCTGCAATACCTTACATTTCTTTAGTAAGTACTAATGGAAAATTACCATAATTTCAATAAATAGCCTTAATGTTGTTCCATAAATATTCCAGTTTAACACTCATTGATTGTATACTTGTATGTAATCCTTAATCACACAATAAATTAAAGTTGAATAAACATTTATTTAAAAAAATTAATGTTCAAAATGTTGTGATTTTTTTTTTACAGAGTGGACAGGGTGCAGCCACATGGATAGCTAACCACTGGGTGGATCAAAAAAATGCTTTTTTTTAAATTTCTAATCGTAATAGTGTGGAAAAGTTGGTTTTCGACCTCCTAATCACTATCCCTAAGGGAAAAATTTCTAAAATAATTTTTTGAGGTGCCCACCTGAGCCTAAAGTTTAACATTATAAGTCAATGAGAAAAATCGCTAATTCTGAAAAAAAAAAACCAATTTTGACTAGTTTAAAATACAGCTTTTTCATTTTGTACTCTCAGAGACCACCAAATTGAAGCCAAAATTAAAAACATTTTTTTTCTTCCAGAAAACAATGCGATTTATCGGTCATCAAAATAGGAAAAAAAGGCATTTTTGTCGATTTTACGCCTTGAATTAAAACAAAGTTTAGGGACAAAATATTTTTTTAAATTTATTTCTGGCTTCTTTTAATAAACCAGAAATTAGATAATGAAAATACCAAATTAGATAATGAAAAAAGCTGTATTTTAAACGGTCAAAAATTTTTTTTTAGATTTAGCGATTTTTCTCATTGACCTATAAAGTTAAACTTTAGGCCCAGGTGGGCACCTCAAACAAATATTTTAAAAATTTGTCCTTTAGGGATAGTGATTAGGAGGTCGAAGACCAACCTTTCCACATTATTACGATTTGAAATTTTAAAAAAGCATTTTGTTGATCCACCCTACTAACCAGCACCAATTTCCTGACTTGTCGTCGTGCGATGTGAAGTCCTTTAGTTTTTTACTGGTTTTGTAGTTGATTCATTTCCGGTTCTGTCGACTTCTTGTCTTTTATTTTTTCTTTCTCCGTCTGTGTTTGGAGTGACGTGCTTATGTATGGCCTAATTGACATTTATTGCTGCTTGATAACGGAATAGTACCTTTCCCCGAAACATTACCCTTTTTATCGATTGTGTGTATAAACTCACTGGCATCCGTATATTTACAAGTTGTTAGTGTATTTTTTTTTTAACTTAGGTATACAGCACGTGTTTTCGCACGGTACATGTGGCGCTTCACTCAATTTCAGATAGGACGATTTAGGGCGGAGCCATCTGTGACACTTCCGCTTCGAGATTATGGGACAGCAACCGTCATTACGGCTAAACAAACGTGGTGGGCAAATTCAGCCGCAGTAACTAAAAAGTGTTGGAGAAAGTTAAGTTCGACGTTTAGGGTAAAACACGCACAGCTACAGTGAAACTGTGATACTGTTTTTGCAAAATTTATCCTATCACAGACAAAAGTTTGAACTAATTTTTCAATAGCTGTTCAAGTTTGTATATTGATGTTTGTACGTTTTTAAAGATATACAGCGTTTTCACATTTGTGGCAACCCGCATGCAATAGAGCAGCGTCAAGTGACGTCATATTGGCTACGAGATACCATTTGGAGGTAATAGCTACAAGGTGCACTAGATTAAAATATAACGGAAAAAAACGGTACTTCTAGTCAAGACAGTGCTTTGAAAGCGGATTTCTTAGGCTTAAAAGAACGTTGTTTTCTCCAACAACAAAAATCGCGTGTTATAGGCTTAAGAAATCCAGTCTAATAGCATTGGCTTCAATAAGACGATCTTCCTTTCTCCCTCCAGTTGTCCAGTTGTCCAGTTGTCCAGTTGACCAAGTTGTCGACGCGCCATTAAGCCTCAATTCCCCCCCCCCCTCCAGTGCTCCTTGCAGCTAACCCAGTTACTGGCTCCACCAGAGTCCTTTGATTTAACGAACCGACGAAGTTCTACTAGCATTTCTTAAAAATATGCTAGTAGAAGTGAACGCTACATAAAATTCGTTATGCTTTATGTAGAAACTAAAAATGGTTTTCATATGTATCCTGGATAAGATACCAGTTAAAAGAAACAACTTGAAGAAACAACTTGAGGAATGATCCACTAGTAACGTTCAATTATGTTTAAACCTAGAGTGCCCACATTTTTTCTTTATAAACTACTGATAATTGTTTTTCGGAAACAAAAACTTATTCCAGCGAATGTTTATTAAAAAAAATACTCGTTTTGGTGGGGGGGGGGGGGGGTGAGGGCAAGATATGACATATGAAAAATTATGACATACGGCTATGAATTTTTCTTTCTTTGTCTGCTGCTCTCAAACCACACGCGAGAATTAGCTCTTGTGGAATGAGTCTGCTTTTGTGCTTAATTTTGTAATCTGTGTTGGATGAATAAACTTACTAAATTATGAGGAAAAAATCTGGGGACACTTCACCTGTAACGAAAAATTATCTTTGACAGAGTGAAATAATGGGTTTTTTTTATTTAACTCATTCCGACGATTTATTCCAACGATTTTTTAAAATTCGAAACTATATAAACTGATGAAACTAGACTTTCACCTAGGCTTCTTTTATCTGAATAAAAGAAAAGTATTCTGATGCAGAATAATAACGTTAAACATGATTCATTTTAATCAAAATCATGCTGATTCGACCAGCTTCTATAACGATGTGATTGTTGACACATGTGATCAAATTCGGCCGATTTAAAAACAAACTTTATTAGGAAACAGACATTCCGTGATGAAACTGCCGCTCTTCTGTCTCATTACGTGAAAACATTATTATATCCTGATATGTTGAATATTAACGTAACTACACGTTTATGGAACACGAGCCATTTCAATACGAAACGGATGCTCTTCTGTTGATCCGCGAGGGCGATGCGATCGTACTGCCGCGTGGTGGTCAAATTTGGCTCTAGTAACACTCTAGTATAGCGGAGATACGGAGTTCCACGGGCAGGCTCCACCATACGCAATAATACTACGTCGTGTCACTGCTCTATAGGACTATACTATGCGTTGCCTTTTTCTCACACCACAGGAGGAGTGATCACGACAGGAGTGAATGATGTGTGTTCTCATGAATCTCACTCAAGCGAGAGCAGAGGCGAGAACTGTGGGTATCAGGTGGCCGCCATGTTTCTTGTTTTTAAATTTTTTTGTTTTAATCGGCGTTTTAATCAGAAAATGCTCTTATGTTCTTCATAGGACGTTACAATAATTTTGTAAATAAAGTATAAATAAAAAAATAGATTGTAAGATTGGCCTCTCGCGAATCTCACTCATACGAGAACATCAAGTTTAATCCGCCATGTCGGCATTACTGGCATCGGCGAAGCGTCTGAAGGACTGCAGATTGCGAAGGTTTGGAATGGACTGTTTCTGTATGCAACCCCCTGATTACAGCACATGTAAACACGGCAAGTGTTGTAATAAAGCCAGGAGTCCGACTCTGCAGGCAAAAGCACAAAGATTTAATAACAAATCGCTAAATTTTCAGCCCACATGGTACATTATCAAAGGCGAAGCTGCAACAAATAAACAAGCAATATAAAATACACATACTAAAAAGTACAAAGCTTACGAAGTAGCGATATCTTCCAGCTAGCTGCACTGCAGTGCTTCGACAAATATGTACGGGTGTATTTTATCAGACGTGCCACTCGAGGGACCTAGACACAATTACAAGGTAGTAAGTCCCAGTTCTGTTTCCACCTTTCCACGCGTGGGTATATGATTGAGTTAAGATAAGCATTATGTATTGCTAGAACTGTACCAGCCACCATAAAATACCTGGAATCTTAAACGACTGCATGTAATAAATCGAGTATAATGAATTTAACTCGTAACACCCACGCAAGAAAGGTGGAAACAGATCTGGGACTTACTACTTTGCACTGTCGAGCTCCCCGAGTAGCACAACTCGTAAAATAAACCCGTACGTTTGCCGACGTGACAATGGAGTTATAGGTGGGTGGCACCACTATACTTCGTAGACTTTGTTCTTTTTTAGTGTGTATTTTAGGCCGCTAAAAATTAATTAATAATCAACGGCTCCAGGAAATGTTTGGTAACAATGCTGATGCGTGATCAGAATTTATTTTTCTTTAGAGAATGTCATAAAAAACGTTTCATGCGTTAAGAAAAAAAATCCATGCGTGCACTCCCGAGAACCACTTACTTAATTTTTAGCGGCCAGTATTGCTTGTCTTTTTGTTTAGCTTTCTTCTTAGTAATGTTCCCTAAGTGAACTGAAAATTTGGAACTGTTTTGTTAAATCTTTGTGCTTGTGCGAGTTGTAGAGTCGGACTCCTGTTTTATTACTCAATTTCAGTGTTTCCCTTTGTGTGTTGAACCAGTAATTTGCGAGCTGTAGTGTGATAGGTGAGGTGATAATGCTGCGACATCTTTCTTCTTTGAGCTCCGGCTGCAGTTTTAAATTCCCTTTTCGTTCTCAACAGCTGAGGTCGAAAGCGTCAGTAGTTTAAGGTTCAAAGTGGTGACCTGTGCTTTCACCCTCAAACGCGATATCGAGAAATTAGAATGATTTAAACTCCGCTTAAAACGCACGAAACTCGTCGCTGTTGCACACAACAGCGTGCCTTTTTTGAAGAGTTACAACTTGACATTTGACTTTGCAGCCTCGCTGCTTGAATACATCGTCTTTATTAAAGGCGATATGTTGAGCAAAGTCATTTTATTAAAAGAAAAGCAAGTCGATTTACGATTGTGCATTACAATAATAGGTTTTTTTTTAATTTAATTTAATTTTTGTGGTAACTTTGGAACGGATGACTGCAGTTCTAACCATGTCCCAGATTTGGGTACACCTCTCTCATTTTTATCGAGTCTCACCCGTGTGTTCGGAAACGTCCAGGGCCGGATTAAAACTCGTAGAGGCCGGATGTTCAAGATTTATTGTGGCCTTATTGCCCCCCACCCTCCTCCCTACCCTCACCTCCCTCCCACCAAAAAATGAGTTTTCTTTTTTGAACAATAATTTCTTCCTGTAACAAACAGTAAAAAAAAAAAATTATTTAAAATAGTACCTTTTCGTGACCGTATTATAAATAACAACGCGGATAAAGAACAAAATGCAACAGTAATTTCAAACATTGCTACAACTTTGTTGTCATTTCACGGTATTTCCAAAATTTGCTATAATTCTCGTACGAAGAACAGCTTCTGGTATTGATCAAACGACGGTAGAATAAATAGCTGCTTTTACAGAGAAAATTCAAAATCCAACATGGCGTTCATTTCGGCGGGGTTATCGAATCGAAAACAAGCCATCGAATGCTAGCTGGCATTCAGAAATCAGTCCGCCGTCTTGTACTGCAGTAAAAATTGTTTTCTTGTTGTCATAAATCGACGCTATCATGCCGCACGGTTCGTACGTCGTATCGCGAGGCTCGAGGAGATGATCTGCGTCCGCATCGTTGCCATGACTGGCTACTGTGTGAAGCCAACTGAAAAGCCGCGCATGCTCCGGTAAAGGCGAGAAGCAATCGGAAGATTTAACATTAACCAAGTAAAAGCTAGTGAGCGAGAAAATTGTCGTTTCGTAAACCCAACTTTGACGTGGCTTACTCTGCTCTAGTTCTAGAGTATAATTTTTCACTGTTTGGTTTGTTTTCCTCTTTTCTTTTTATCCATCGGCTGCTGCAGCCCATTTCATTTTGTTTGGGGTAACCCAGGAGCTCACACATTGCGCATTGATGTATTTAATAATAACAATATTTGTTGCGATAACAACGGGCCTGGCAAGGACCAAGAAGTCACTAACAGCCAGCCCCAATTACATTTACATTTATGTACAGTGTAACCAAGGTTAGACCTGCCAGGGACTCAAAGGTCTCCGATGGCATCGCCAAACGTGCAAGACATGGGAAGGGTGTGAAAAGTGTAAAAAGCCCCAAAAAGAAGCTGTACAATTAAAAAGTAAAAATAATGCTAAACTATTGCAAGATATGCTACGGTGAATACTAAAAACTAAAGCACCCAGATTTGTCAACACTTAAAAAAATTAATAAAAAATATATTTTTATGTATTCCTTTTAGGAATACTAAACGGTGGTCACCATGGCACGTCAAACAAGTACTACACCCCGAGAAGGAATACACAATCGGACCTGAAAGATTTAGGACCTTTTCAGGCCAGCCCGCGCAGTGCGAAGCAGAGAAAAAGAACTTCTCATCCAATGTTTGTGTCTGTCTGTCTGTCTATCAGTCTGTCTTCATGATAACTTTAAAGCTGGCATTAGCAACCTCCGGCCCGCGGGCCACATGCGGCTCGTCGACCCCCTAAATCCGGCCCGCCATAGCCTAAAAATACGTGTTGTAACCGGTCCGCGTTGTGTTATCCAGGCTTAAAATATGTCGCTTAAAAAATTAAACTCTTCCATTTACAAACGAACGAATTAGAAAACTAAAAATGTTAGTTTTAACTAAAACTAAAAATGTTAGAACTTGACTGTTCATTTAAAAAAAATACCATAATAGCTGTTTTATAGTCGCCATTTAAGGGCCCGGCCTTTATTACCATTACTTTTTCGAGGTGTGGCCCACAGGCTTAAAAGGTTGCCCACCCCTCCTTTAGAACCAATTTAGTCCAAATTTTCCTCAAACATTCTAGTTAGTTTTTGTAGATTTATGGTAGTAGAGCAACA
Organism: Lithobius niger; assembly: GCA_023313725.1. NCBI lineage: Eukaryota > Metazoa > Arthropoda > Chilopoda > Lithobiomorpha > Lithobiidae > Lithobius > Lithobius niger. The sequence goes on along the minus strand of JAHWFP010045220.1, from coordinate 13,251 downwards.
CACTTGTGTAAGATTATAGGTTTTTGAAACTCGGAAGTGCGGTGTAATACAAAATATTTAAAGAAATTTATCAAAAATCGCCGTAACAGTAATGAGACTCATAAATAGAATCAGAGACCAATAATAGAAAAATCCAACTAATACTCCAGCCTTACGAGTTTATTTATAATTTTTTTTTGTTTTTTTTTTTGTTTTTAGGTCAGTGGGTATATTCTGCAGGGACGTATCGAAGAAAAAATATTTGTCGGGTGCGAGGCTGAAGTTTCCGACGCGAGCCACATATTTTTACGATAAATTTGAGAACTTTTTGGGGGCTTTTTACCCAACTTTATTGTTAGCTTCATCCATTCTCTCGTTTTTTCGACTATAGGTGCATTTTTCCAACTCAGAATTTTTGGTTGGGTGGTGCCTCCCCTCTCTCACTCCCTTACTTCGGCTTTGTGATTCAAATTGGCGCCGGTGGATTTGGAAGCCGCACTTTGACCATCCAAGTGATGTTTTTTTTATTATTCCATGCTTGTATCGTTTCTGCAATGACGGTATTGCCTATAAGCATCACCGTTCTATACCGTTTTGCTGGTATGACGTTCTTCGTTCAAAACTTGTTCTCTGTTTACGCGCTACCAATGACACAGTTTGTCAATTGGGCATAGCCCTGAAGTCCGGGGAGCGGTCAAGCGATCTACAAAATTATTCGTGATTGGACATGGGGGTTAACGAGATCATTTCATCTGCTTCGTGGTCAGAGGCCGGAGGGTGGAGGAAGGAGGAACGGGACGACGTTTGGGGAGCATCCTCTTCCTCCTTCCCACGAAGATGACCATCTCCGTGACCCTGTCATATCCATCGCTCGGAGGCGTCTACCCTTTTCCCTTTTACGGAGTTGTTAGCACGCGTCACCGAGCCTCCCTCTAGCGTCAAACTGACGGAAGTGACCCATGAAAAATCTTTCTGCGCATGCGCTTCAGAATACAAGATTAAAGTGGACGGTCAAGTGAAAGCCGGTTGCGGATACGAGAGTATGATGACGTCACCTGGTATTGTGTTACAAGGGAAACTGGAGAAAATGGCCCTCAAATTCGTCATTTTGGCACACCAATGAGCTATTGGGGGGTGGGGGCAGGGGTAAAGGGGTATAGGTCAAAATCTGAGGCTTTGTGGTTTGTCGACTGCTAGGTTATTGGTGCTAATCTCAGCCACAGTGCAGTGGTCTGGTTAGCCAATGCGCCACGCATTACAGAAATGTTAAACAAACCCCCAAGTCTAGATCTAGACACACGCTAGTGTGTCGCGCCATGTTAGGCAACAAACATCACATCAATTCAATTGTCGAGGTTATTGTAGCACGACGCCATAGCGTCGTTGTCTTATATCCTAAAGCATAGTTGGGCACATTTCAGGAAGACCTACTTGGGGGAAAATAATAATAATAAGAAAAGCTTAAATTGGGCTGAAATCGAGAGCAATGACCCACCTGATAGGAATGCCAGCTAAGCTGCTTTCAATGCAAAATCTGACCCTCAATAACGTTGAAAATGTGTTAGCGCCGGTGCACACGTGCGTTTTCTGTTTCGCCTATACCTCGTGATCAAAAAGTATATTTTAAAACCAATGCGACGAAGTTTGGTACATTGATGTACTAATTTAAGACGTACCGGGGGAAAATGTTATAGATCCTTTGCAGATTAACTAAAAGAAATCGGATAAGTTCTTTAATTACTTCCCATTGAGTCTTCAATCATTTCTGCAGCAACATTTCATATTTCAGGTTGGTTCTTTACTCCCCCAATAAACAATTCCATGTCAATTTCTTCGAAATTGGACGCCATTTTCGGTAACGCTTTTACGGTAAACGGCGGACGTGTGCACCGCTCAAGTCACCCAAGGTATTCAGAGACGCAATTGCGTTTTTTTAACGCTGCAGTACCACTGCGTTGACGAGGGGAATTACGGTGCAAAACTACCGCACGAGCGGCGGGCGAGCAGCGGGCGGAAACGCAACGTCGGCGCAGGTACGTGTGCAGTACACAACAGATGACACGTAAACCAAACCGCAAATACGGTACCGCACGTGTGCACCGGTGCTTACATAGTTACTACCTAGCTAACTAGCTAACCGCTCATCCCCATGTTAAATCCCATAGGGCGATTATTCATCGATTCTGACATAACGGGAAGGCTTCCAGCTATGAAATTGGACGAACTGGTGCAGTAGGCCTACAATACGAACTGCGTACTTTTCCTGGTTTGGAGCCTGGGGGCGTAACGGTAATGGCGTGTGAGGGCGCGTAAGTACGAAAATATTGTTATAACCGTTGTTAGTATTGTCGGCATCGTCTCTCATTGGACGGCCAAAGTTCGGACAATTAGAACGTGTACACTGACACGCGTGCCTAGACACACACTAGTGTATCACGATAAATCGAAACAACGTTGCAAAGAAATTTTATTCACCTCCAATTCACGAAAAATAAACCAACTGTAAAAACAAAGCAAAATAAACAAAGCCAAAAACTGGTAAAGAGGCCACCAAGTTGAGAATGGTTCGGCCCTTCAAAGGAGTGATATCAACACACCAAAACTAACTAAATAAAACAAATTACGACAAAATTAAAACAAAAACTAAAACCTATAAAGAGGTGACTAAGTTGAGAATGATTCGGCCTATACGCAAAAGGTAGTAGCAAATTGTTGAAAACCAATTTCTTGTAGACGTGTCACATCTGCACGGTAGTGGAGTTTTGTCAATACACAATTTAAAAAAAAAGGAGTGATATCATATCAAAAACCAAAACTGGTAAAAGGAGCCGCCAAGTTCCGAATGGTTTGGCCCTTCAAAAGAGTGATATCAACAAACCCAAAACATTCGCCAACTTAATCGCACCGAATAGTACTTTGGACGTTAAATGAAAACTTGAACATTGCTACCGAAAGTAACAACTTTCTAGTTTTCATTTAACCTTCGAACTATTAAGCGGTGCGATTAAGTTGGCGAATTTTTTGGTGTGTTGATATCACTCCTTTGAAGGGCCGAACCATTCGGAACTTGGCGGCTCCTTTTACCAGTTTTGGTTTTTGATATGATCGGATTAACTGAACAAAAAACATTCGAGCTTGTACAATTAATGTGTAATATGTATTTTTAATGTGTTTTGGATGCATGGTTCGTTTACAGGTCTACATTTTTTTAAATTCTTGTTCGCATTTAATAACTACTAGCTAAAGCCCGTGATACGCACGGGTGGTATTGAATGCACCGTTTGCAGCACTAGTTAGGTATGGTAGCTCATGTCTATGTTCATGTTCGATCGAATTATGTTTCCTAACATTTTTGCGGACACTGGCAAGATTAATTCCACAATGGTTTGGCAATATACGCTGTTTGCAATGCTATTGCCGGGGGCTCCGCTAGTGTTCGCTCACACGATGGCGCCACCAGCAATTAAAGTAAGCGGTGGCGCCAAATTAGTATGGCGGTGAGAAGGGAAACGATGCGCCGATTGCTTGTTTTTTGCTAGGATTTAAAACGTTTGTCAACAGAACAAATTCCTTTGAAGAAGATTCGTGCAACACTATAGGCTTAACGTCTAGATACGAGAAATCTCTCGAAATGATCGGGAGTTGACAAAAAAGACGTTGATTTGGAGCCTCACTTTGCACCGGTTAGTTCTATGGATGTCCACAAACTAGCGGTAGCATTGAAATGCATGCACGCTTCTAACAAACACTGTCAGTGTAGTAACTACGCTTTTTGTTAATCCAAGATTTACACACGCTTAGGGGGACACGTGTTAATTTAACTGTAACCAGTTTACGACTCCCATGAATTAATTGTCGAAAGTAATAGAACTGCCGAAATCACGAGACGGCCGGCAACTGTCGATTTAACAGTAAGCGTAGTCCAACAGTTTTTCGTGTGAGTTATGTGGTTAATTTTAGACACGTGGGGCTAAACTCGTCTTATTTTTGCTTTATTTACACTAATTAAAATAATCAAACGTGTTTAATTCAATATTTCACAATTATTTTGTTTGTTTGGCTTTTGGGCAGCTGAATATGGATGGCTTGCCTGCGTTATTTGTTGTTGCCTAGCAACCTATAAGCGAGAATGCGAATGACACGTTGCGGTGCGAACCTTGTTTTCAAATCGTTTTTAAAAATACTTCTACTGGAGTAAAGATTTTCTCACTTCACTATGTTATGAGAGGAACCATAAATTATCTATCTTCATTGTTAAAATTATTTTATTTGTTTTACGTAGCCATAACAACGTCTCGAAACGAGACCGTATCACATCATTCCCATTGAATTCAATGCTAATGCACCGATGAGCTCGATTCGATCGTGTTCGCAGCGCGCTCTAGCAACTGGAACTGTCCCTGCTCCAAACTCGTAGCATATAACTGCCAAGCCTTATGAAATATATGTGGAAGCATCCTTGACACTGGCTAATAAACGCTCAGCCATCAGGGTACGCGACAATTTGGTCCTACCCATATGGTACTGAACAATTAGGTCCCCGGCCGATTTGACCCACGGACAGTTTGGTCACAGATAAGTAAAAATTTAATTACGTTAATGAAGTTAGGACGGTAGATAAAACATTTTTTGTGTATACATTTGTGTGTACATTTTTAAAGCTTATGTGTAAGGGGAGATGGAGAGAGGGGAACAACTTACACCACAAAGAAGGCACAAAATGTTTTTAAAACATTTTTTGCACAGTAATAAAGTTTTAATTAAAACTTACGACTGGCATTTTTTTCTGGAGGGGGTGGGGGGCTGACGTACACCACAAACATGGCCCAAGATTTTTTTTTTAATCTTCTTTTACAGTTATGTTTTTTTTCTTTATTAATTTATTATTTCATAGCCGCATCGTCAGCAAGATTTATTTTGTCATGATATGGCACGACACATCTTTAAAAAGTTGCATAAAAATTGATTGTATAAAAACTAATCTATGATTTGGTTGCTACTGCATTAAAAAGTTGTTCGCCAGCCCACAGAGATACTCAATTATTTCGCGATCAGCATAGGATTACACAATGACTCGAATTCTGTTGTCAGCTTTTTAGTACTTCCTTCGTTTAGGTCCTGGCAGAATGCCTCCCACATACTGTTTGTATGCCAAATCTCGTTCCCTTTGTACACGTCTCAACCCAACACTTGGACCTTTTTTGTGGAGAACTCAAGCACACAAAATTTAAAAAAAAAAAAAATTTACCCCGTACCAAATTGTCCTCGTACCATATCGACTCGGGACCAAATTGTCCGGGACCAAATCGTCCTGCCCCACAGCCATTATGTGTCTCAAATCCTCCCCCTCCTCCCCACGGCTAATGATTCCCCCCCCCCTCCCCTTTCTAATGATCACTTCTGTTATATTGTTCGTGCAGGTGCAAACAAATGAGACTCAAGGTGGTCCCGTCGCTCCCCCTTCGAGAGAAACATGCTGTCCTGAGAACTTCCCTCCAATGCTTCCCTCCTACCAGACGCGCGTGGCCTTTTACTTTTCGAATTAAATTAAATCGCCCTTTCTTTTCGCCCGTCATCCAGAATTATTAAATAGATAGCTAAAGCGCGTGCTTCGGACGAAGTGGGTTGTAGGACGTATTGGGGCTGGGTATGGTTAGTGAATGAAGTTGATGATGCAATTCGTCGTTTTCTTGACGCAGGCCTTCAATTTCCTGGTGTAGGCCTTGAATTTGTGTCCGATGCGCTCGAACTAAATTAGCTATTAGGAAGAATTAAAATCAGTACAGTTCCGTTGACAGTACGTTTAAGTTAGCTAAAGCTTATTTATATACCTGAAGCACCAATGGACGTCGCAAGACGACATTTTGTAGTTTGTAGTACCCGCTAACTGCACATGGCCAACTGGGATTGAAGCTGCGAAGATAAGAACTGAGTTTTAATCTCAGTTGGTCATGGCGCTGGGTTAATTGGTGGTTGCATAGAAGTATCATAGAAGGCGCCTTCTGCTTCCCGGTTAAGCGAGAAAGGCAGCTTCGATCTCAGTCGACAGAAGCTTGGTGAAATTTAACCAATACTCCAACCGTATGATACTGAACAATTTTTTAATGTAGCAATGTGGCTACACGGTACCGGACTATTTGTGGTAAGGTGATTACTTTTATTACTGTTTTTCTGGGTTTTGTCGGTTACACCGGAAGTGAATGCGCCTGCGATATACATATATATATATATATATATATGATTTTCGAAGCGATACACCTCTGTCTTTGTAAAAATACACCTAAAAAGCCGAACATCTGAGACAGCTGAGAGTGGAGCGAGGAGGGCCTTCGAAAAATACCAAGCCAAACTCATACATCTGGAGACAGTTTAGTACCTTTAACATACAGAAAACCCATAATCAAGTTCCGCTCTGCCTCCAGGTATAAGGGCACGTTTACGCAACCACTCGCTTTTGCATTCGCGCAGCTAGAAGCTAGAAATCACCTCAAATTCCATGGGTTCTGTTAGTGGACCGGAAAATTTTCACAAGGTTGTAATAATTTTGTGTAGTGTTGACCGAAAACAATTTACACGTCTAAAACGTTGCAACTTTTCATTTTCCAACTCAGTAAACTGCCGCCTTAGAATGTTGGCAACTTTACTTCGTTTCTGATTTAATACATTGTGCCGTCTTAAAACGATGGTATCTTAAAATAAATTACCCATCTTAAAATGTTAGCATCTTTGCCTGTTTTTTAGCTTAAAATAAATTGCCTTCTTACAATTCTGCAACTTTTTCTCTTTTCCAATTTCAAAATAAACCATCTTATTGCGTGGACATCTAAAATTGCTGCCATCTTACGCTGTGTGAATTTTGCAACTAAAAACTATGGTGTCTTAAACAGCTAAACATCTTAAATATTTATTTCGCGTGTTTCCATCTGATGGCAAGATGCATCTTACGTTTAATGGCATCTTAATGAAACAAGTCTGAAATTAGGACGCATCTTAAACTGGTGGAAGCTTAAATCTTCAAAAGTACAGATCCATTCCATCTTAAATTAAGACGAGTTTACGATTTTCAGAAGGCTGATCAACTAAAACAACCAAATTTCAGATGAATCTTATAAATTTTACCATGCTAGGAAACTTGTTAGTTTTACAAATTCGCTGCTTTACGTTAAGAGATGGAGTCACCTACCAGACCGCTCTTCAGTTGTCTCTATAGCATTTTAATAAGTTGGTTGCCATTTTAGACGGTGAATACGACCTTGTATTCAGAGTGCTTTGGTATAATGCTAGGGAATATTTTAAGCAGTCTTCGTGTGGGTGGTCAACCCTCACGTTCTTTTCACAAGTCACCATCTGGGAGCAACTGGAGCGCCATGCATCGTACTTTTTTTAACTAGGTTTATCTATAAACAAACCTAGTTCTAGAAAATGCGATGGCTAGAAAATTCGTTAGCTATTAGATATAGAACGTAGTTATGTACTAAATAATTTTGTTCTATTTTTATTTTTATTTGTTTATTGAAGCTGGTATTTCGTTGTGTTTGAAGAGGATAAAATGGTTTTCGCAGCAATCTCCGGATGCTACGACGGTTTTTTTTAAATTATCTATTTACATGTTTGTCTAAAAATTAAATCCCCCCACCGTAGATGGTAGCATAGATACATAGCAAATGTTGGTGGCGGTAAGAGATCTCAGCCTGGTTGCCGGAGGTTTGCAGTTCTGGTCAAACCCCTGGAAAGGGGTCCTTGGTAAAGTCCCCACCAGGACTGCCAGCCAGGATAGCATGAGAGGCTACCAATGTCCTTCAGCGGCTATAGGAACTATTCTGGCCAATTCTGGACAATCTTTCGGTCCCTACGATGACCGGAGGTTTCCAGGATCGAATCCCAGGTGCGACTTCCCTTTACCAGATATTTCGTCTTCACTAAAAAGTCTAGTAATGTTCAAAATTGAGCCGGTTCAGCCATGCAAGCATTAAATTGCTTCCGCTGACATAAGGCTCAAAGAAATTAATTTAAAAAATAAAATAAAAATACTAGTAATACTAAATTTATCCTCTTCACGCAACGAAAAACCAACTTCAATGAACAAAATAAATAAAATAGAACAAAACTACATCTTAGTATAACTACATTCTATATCTAATAGCTAACGAATATCTTTGATAATAACTTTGATATCATAATAAAGTATACTTTGAACCAAAGGATATAATATTCGCAGTATTATTTTCGCATATATATATCCTAGGGACTGAATTGTTGCTATCGTTAAAGAAATCCTATCTTCAATGCTTTCACTTGCCTGTAGGGCAGTAACACGACGTAGTATTATTGTGTATAACTCTATGGTGGAGCCAGTAACTGGGTTAGCTGCAAGGAGCACTGGAGGGAGAAAGGAAGATCGTCTTATTGAAGCTAATGCTATTAGACTGGATCTTAAGCCTATAACGCGCGATTTTTGTTGTTGGAGAAAACAACGTTCTTTTAAGCCAAAGAAATCCGCTCACAAAGCACTGTCTTGACTAGAAGTGCCTTTTTTTCCCGTTACATTTTATTCTAGTGCACCTTGTAGCTATTACCTCCAAATGGTGTCTCGTAGCCAATATGACGTCACTTGACGCTGTTCTATACCTTCTGGCCAGTTTGGCCTACGCACAGAATCACGCGTTTTTTCATCACTTTTCATATTTATTTTTAAAAATACTCTGGCAAACGATACAACTCTGCAGCATTTACATTGCCATTGATTGCCGTACAAAAGCAAACATCATGCAACCCCCAACCCTTTACGTAAACACACTTAACAACGTTTACGTAAACAGATTTTATCTTGCCACCGCTTAGGGTTGTTTACAACCATTTCCAAAAATTTGCTTTACAAAGTGAATGGGATTAAATATCTCCGTTCGGGGTTAACAAATATGAAACTGGAAAAGCCCGCGTATTTGGCGGACTGTTTGTTTTAAACGGTAACTGCCACATTTCCTTGCATTTCTGAATAATCCAACAAAGAGAGGCCGAGGAAAAGATTGGCCTTATTTAGGGTTGCGAAGAAAATTATTAATGGATCATTTGGTTTAATTTCCTTCTAATGCGCGCTGGAATGCGATTAGCAGAAATATCCCTTTGATGAGCCTCTGCTTCGCCATCATCCCATCGTGTCACGGTTCCACCAAACATAATCAGTATAAATACTAAACGGATTAAGTCAGCACAATTGGACTGTAATGGTGCATCCTTTTAAAGCTAATACCATTTATTATAATATGAAGAACAAACAGCTGCAAGATGGAATTAAGGCAGGTTCTCTGAAATGAGTGTTATCGTTGCTCTAATTGCGCAGCGCAGAGGAGCATGAGGGCGTTCAAACCGGCCGAAAGAATATCGACCCGTCCAATAATAAACCCGATTCAAACTTTGGTAAACCTTAATGCTTGGAAACTATTTTGGGGCTGTGTTGCAGGCGCAAAGGGGTTAATTAGTGGAAGGTAAAAGAAACCAAAATTCGTCCAAGTCGGTGCAAAAACGTCTTCACCAACACCGGACATGGAAGCATGTCGCGTTTAGCTTTGGAACAGCCTCCCAGAAGACGTACAGGGCGCCCCAAAATGTACTCCGGTATTTCATTGTTTAATCAAACGGGAACCGCAAAAGATATCAACAGCCGGTTTTTTTTTTTAAACTCAAAGCACAATTCACCAACTTTAATCAGCCTCCACGTGAGTGAGCACCCTTTGTTGCACGCAGGATTTCTAAACGGTATTTGATTTCCAATCACATATTTTCTACCATTTGTACGGTAACCGACACAATGTCGTCATTCATTAGTTGTTGAAGTTCATAAACGTTTGAAATCGGGGTGAAATAAGCTTTATCCTCGATTTTGAAAGCTGGAGTTCTCTAGACACTTGTCGGATGGATTTCTGTGTATTGCCGGGCTGCGAGCAAAACTTAACGTTAACAGTTTCAACTGGGTCATCATTCAAGATGGTTGGTCTGCCTTGGGCCTTCTTATGTAACACACTTCCGGTTTCTTTGAACTGCTGCAATCACCTAGCAATCCTTTTGTCTGTATAGGTGCCTTAGATCCCTGCGATACCGCCTTTGAACTGCGACGATTGACTTTACTCTGCCATGGCCACTAAACTAACTGGCCCGCTCTACAACGATATTAGGGGGGTAGACAAAATGGCCGCGACGTCTGGTTCATTTCGTCGAGGTCTGTTCTTCGAGGTAGCAACTTTGTACGGTGCGACGCGACATCTATTGGCGGCTAGTGGCGGTTTTCGACATAATAATTTTTATTTTTACGTAGATTTTGGTGGCAAATTTTTTATTGTTTATAAGAGTATTTTTAAATGGTGTTTAAAAATATCACTCAGCCACAGTTAAGCTATTTCACTGCGTTTGCAAAAAAAAAAGCACGTTCGTTGGCAGTTTGTACGGAGGGTGTCGCCCTCGGTTGACAAAATGCGGCAACTCAATTGCATCAGCGGCACTTTCGGCGGCCATATTGCCAACACAGTCTCGTAATGCTATTTTTCATTCAAGATCCGGCTTGTACTGAGGATAGCTCTGACTCTGCTAATCAGTGAACGCGCATAACCTTTGGCTGAACGGCCGGCATTTTCATCACAAATCTTCCACGCGTGAAGATTTCAACTTGGTCAGCACCCTGTGTGTGTGCGGGGATGCAGTGGCCGTTGTGGAAACCTGGTGAATTGTGCTTTCAGTTTCAGTTACAAAAAAAAAAAACCCGTTTCTTGATATCATTTGTGGTTCTCGTTTTATTAAACAATTAAGACAGGAATACATTCTGTGATACCCTGTACTTCTAATGCTCCATCCAACATTCCCTCAACCTTTAAAACGTTACTATAACCACATTGTACAACGAAAACCCTGTCAGGGTAAAGGAACAAAACAAAAGGGGTGTCGCCAAGATCATTGTCTGAACCGGGATTACTCACGACTTCAGACAGCGACTTCAGACCAGCTTCGGCCAGGTATAGCTTAGGTTCTTTTTTACTTGCATATATATTTTCTTATTTTAATGAAGTCAACCAATGCTGAAGCTGTCATGATTTGTGTATTTTTATTATGTTTTTGACGAAGCTCTTGTGAATTTTATGTGCCTGATGACGAGCTGGAGTTATCCTTGAAACGTAGTGCTTTTTTTTATTTATGTTTGTGCACATTTTGACTTTTTATTTAGTATAAATACCTTTATACCATGGCTGTGGCATCACGCTAACTCAACGCCATGTTAAATTCCAATAGGTTAAACCCTCGTTAACCATGACCGGAAGTGTAAAAATTCATTGCAAAAAGTGTGGGTTATCAAGTTTCCCCATACTTTTGCCGATAATCCACACTTTTGTCACTTCCGGATCACGTGACCGGGCATGCACATACCAAGGACCAAATACAGTGTCCAAAAAGTAACGCAATAAAAACGTACAAAACTAATTACTTAACTGGCCGGAATATCTCGAGTGTCATCCCATCCTTATGAACTCACATCTGACCCATAACTAAGTTTGTTCACTCCGTCTAACCTGCTCCCCCCCCATCCACAAACTAAAATGGAATGATCTTCATCCATACCGATATACCTATTACCTTATTTCTTGAAACATTCTCAAACTATACAAACGTAAACAAGAATTTCATGAAGAAATACATAAACTGCTTATGCTAAAAATATTATCAAGCTGGATGTAGTGTATTCGAAGTTTGAGCAGAACAGCAATGTTGTTGCTTGCCACTCAATGTTGCTTTTTGTAGAAACAAATTATCACCTTTGTTTGAATACTCCAAGTGGAGAAGGGAAATGAATGGTTCAGCAGAGAGCACATCTGCTCATCTGCACATAGTTATCTCGAGTCATAATTCAATGCTGAAGCCAGGTAACTAGTCGACATTTTGACTTATTTTTCAGTCTTAACGGAGTTAAGACTTATGTTTGGACTGATCCTTAATGTTGATATGTATCGTATGCACAATTAGAATTTAATACGTAAGACTAACATGATGGCAGTATGGCGTTCAAAAAAAGGAGTTAGCACTGATTTGAATTATTAACCAGTCTATATAAACTTGAAACTACCATTTAGACATGCAATATGTAAACACGTCACTTCTATTTAAGTAATTATTCAGTTCATTGATCAATACGATAAAAATGACAAATAAAAAGCAGCAACCAAAAGGTAGCCGTGTTTAATGCGGCAATATGTGGGGAGTTAGTGGACTACCCAAATGCAAGAACACTTGATGCAGACATAGAAAGAACTAGAACAACAGACTTTATTTGCATGGTTTAATGTGGTAAAGTTGAATAATTTTCGATTTTAAATGTTTTGTGAATGTTTCACAAATCTTGATTACCTACAATGATTGTAAAGCATCAGTAAAACAAATGTAAATGCGAATTACATCAGGGTATGCCGCGCTATTACATCACACCAGTATATTTCAGTAAAACACAGCATCGAAAAAAATAATGACAAAAAGATTATCCTTAAAAAGGCAATATGTGTTTTCACTGAGACAGTTAAATGTTGTCTGTGCAGTGTGCAGTGTGCGTGACAATGCTAGCAGCAATAAAACGGTGGCAGTTTTTAACGTGGTAAGTTCCATGGTTACACAGTGGAACCAACACATTTAAGAGTACTCGATGGAGATAGAGACCACATAGGCAGAGGTCATTTGCTTGGTTTAATCAGGTCAAAATGACAAATTTTCTGTTCTAACATGTTTGGCAAATGTTTCTCAAATCATTAACCGTAAGAATAATCGAACGCTTATGGTGAAAATTTAAATCATGCCAATAACCCGACAGTGTGTGATATCCAATCACACATAATAATGGTTCAGTCAACTTGAATGACAAAAATAGTAATAAAAAGACGATTACAATTATCCTTAATGGCAATATACATTTTCCGCCGAAAAGTTTGGCGGGAATCCTTAACAAGTTTTGTTTTGGGGTAGAAACTCCTACAGAGAAGAGACATAGTGACTTGTTGTTTACAGAGAGTGCAAAGTTTTTGCTGACTTTTGGACTAGTCAAGTTGGTAATTTATAATTGCTCAAGTTTTTTTTATGTCAAATTAGGCCACGAAAAAAAAATTAGTGGGTTCTCAGGCCCTGCCTGGTGGTCAAATTTTCCCCTGGTCGTCGCTTTTTATTTGGTAGCAAAAGCTGTGTTTATTACTGCAAAACCAATTTAGTTAGCTGAAAATAATTATTATTTAGCCTAACTTGGCATTC
>JAHWFP010045215.1:0-27567 GCA_023313725.1 Lithobius niger | reverse complement strand
TACCCAGTTAGTTTGACTGCAGAGTGAAGGTTAAGAAATAGGCAGGATAAAACTTAGGACTTCCTCTATTAATCTACTAGGGCAAAAACTTTGTGGTATGCAAATTCGAATTTCAATAAGTAGGCCTAGGCTTAGGCACTTCTTGAACCAGTTTACCTCTCTGGTTTAGCACCTAAAATACAATAAAATCATTAAACACTAGTTCACTTATGAACTAAACTTATCTGCTACAGTTCAGATAGGCATAATATAAAGTGCAGAATCCAGCATGACTGCTCCCTCCAAAGTCAGGGCAAGAAGAGTTTGAGGGGGCTCAGTTCTCAGAGCCAGTTTCCCCAGGAAAGTCTAAGGCCAACTGAGCATGAAGCACTGCTTGGGGAACTGGAAGGGGGACCTTGCTTGGAGTCTGGGCATAACCCAAGCATTCATAACAACACATTTGTGTACCAAATTGCACAGAATTTGCACTTTACCTGGTTCACAATGTCGTCCTCTTGCTGTCCAACGTGCGTGATGATTGTGTCCGGACGTTACTTTGAAGTTTTGTATGCACGCCTGGTCTTGTCCGGCCATAGGGCCTCACCACTAGTCCGAAATGTTTTAAAGTCCTCAATTTTTCTCTAATTTTGTTATTTTGCTCTTCCGTAACTCCTTTGGGTGCCAGTTGTTGAGGTTTGTTGGTGGTGAAGATGAATCATTGCATAAGGTGGCTGGATTCCATTTTAGTCATTTATTGCGTGGAACTTGGTCAGAACAGGTCTTGCCGGCACTCAAGCTTCGACGAGAGATATCCTCGATGCCTCACTTCCGGCCTCTGGTTCCGATGGAGGTGTGCTCCACCAGGAAACGGGCGGTGGCAGAGGTGTAAGGCGGCATTTTTACGCCCAAAATGTTTGACTGCTGTACCATTTCTCCTCCATGTACAATCCTGTGAATCTGTGTGCTTCTTAACATGTGCATACAGTATAATGACTACAAAGAATAATTTGTGCTAGTTATAGAAGGTGCTAAATAATGCCACTAGTTTATCTTCCACTAATAGTACCACTCGTTATCAAGAGATGTTACGAAACAATACCACAATAACATTCAGCGTGAACTGTAGGGTTCGCTGTCTGTGTGCCCGGGTTGGTAGCCCTCATCGCCAAAATGACGAAACTGAAAAATTACTTGATTACAAAAATAAACTTAATGAAGAGCATACGGTATGACATGGCTTTGCTCGTGGCAGCACTTAGCCATTCTGCTCGTGAATGCCGACTGAGATAAAGAAGGGTGGGTGAGGTTGGGAGGAGGCAGGATGTTAGAGGTTTGGGAGGGCCATCCTGACACTTTCTCCCTCTCTACGAAGGTTGGCACCGTCAAATTCTGGGTGAGCTCGATGGAGCAATACAAAAATGGTAATAAAACAGATTGAAAAATAATGCGACATTGAGACTATAAACGAAAGTAACAATTGAATGTTGATGGACATCGAGGCTAAAAATAATATCACAAAGGAATGTTGAATTTGAATGCGAAAAGTCGCGCGCTCCCTTTTGTACGCCTGCATGAGAGACATGCTACGTTGCGCTCTTCATCTTGGTCATCTTGTTCCGTTATGTAGCACAGGGACAAAAATTGGGTACTGTACGCCCTGAATGTGACCGTACGTCCCAAAGGTGCGGTTTAGTCCTAAGGTTGCGTCCTGAAGGTCCGTCTTAGTCGTTTGCACTAATGTTGAAAGAACACAGTCCATATGCACAGTCCATATGCACAGTCCGTCATACAAATAACAGTCTGAAGCGGGTAATCGATACATTGATCTCTGGATTACACTTGGATGTGGACGGCGTTGCACTCGGTGGATTCAACTGGATGTGAAGTTGGAATGATTGGTGTGGCTCTTTGTAATGCTGACGTGCTGTTTTCAGGATGGGGTGCACCTCATCCTGAAAACAGCACGTCAGCATTACAAAGAGCCACACCAATCATTCCAACATGTTTGCACCGGAGAAGATTGACATCAATGAAGTGGTGAACAAATGATGTTGCATCGCCGCTTTTGAAACACTCGGTTAGTTTTGGTGCCTGCCCGCAGTTTAAGGAAACGGTTCACGTGAGTCCCTCCCGGGGTCGAGCTTGAGGTTCACCCCATCTTGCGTCTCTCCTTAAAACTTCACTTTGCCACCTGGCCAAACTCCTCCTTCTCTTGTCTCGTCCTTAACGCTCGCCACGGTCCATTCATCCCCGATTACTGACATCTTATTCACTTCTCCCATTCCACACCGTCAAGGCGTTGGCATGTGGCTACCGGAAGAGAGAAGGCAAACGTAGTCTTTCAGAGGTTTTTGGCTTCCATCTTGGTCTCTGCGGATGATCTCCTCTTGTGCTAGTGGAGGGTTCTGGCTCTTCGTTGCGCGGTTCTGGCTCCTGATTAGATCTCCAGGTTTGTATGACGCCTTCCTGTGTTGTTTGTCATACCCAATTTTGGTTGTTCTCGCCGCGTCAGCGAGGTGGGCTGATGCTAGGTCATTTATTTCTACTGTTAGTTCCTTGATGGACTCCGCATACTCTTCCGGGGTAATGTCGTTCTGCTTGTCTGGAAGACTGATGGCTTTTAACGGAGTCCTTGGGTCCTTTGTGAACATCAGCAAATGTGACATTTCGCCTGTGCTAACATATGAAGCTGTGTTCATGGTGAACTGCAATGCTGGTAGAAGGGGTTTACACGATTCTTTGTGGTCCCAAAGAAAAGCACGTAAGCAACCTTTCATTGCATGGTGAGCCTTATCGCTCGCATTCCACTGTGGGTGTTGTCCTGTGATGCTTTGTGTCCATTCTGGCAAGTAAGTTGATGAAGATCTTCGAAATGAAAGCTGCTCCGTCGTCGGATACCATGATTTCCGCTGGTCCGTGTTGCATGATGTAGACGTCGTTAAGCTTCCGAGCTGCTGTTTTGGCTGTGGCGTTCTTTGTCGGAATAAGCCAGACATACTTCGTAAAATAATCCATCATGGATAGGATGAATTTGTGTCCACGGGTCGTAGCAGGTAGCGGTCCAACGTAGTCAATTCCTAGCATCTGGAATTTGTCCGAGGGAATTACTGGTTGCATGTCGCTTGCACGTTAAAGGTGAGACATTTTGGCCGTTTGGCACACGTGGTAGGATTTTACGTAATTCTTGCAATCTTCAAATATTCGTGGCCAGTGTGCTACAGCACGGAGGCTTTGCATGGTTTTGAATAATCCCAAGTGCCCTGTTAGCTTGTGATGACCGAGTCTGGGTAAATACCCGGCCCGGTTTCGGGTAATGCCATTTTTGACCAAGCTTGGACTTGATAAAAATTCGACCCAGTACAAACAGAGTAATAATTATTTCTTGAAAAAATTATTTTTATTTTCATAGTTTCATTTTACCGTCTGGGGGAACCTACTACTACTTGCACACAATAAATAGAGGTGCACAGAAAAAAAATCAACTAAATTGCTGTAATAGTTTTAGAGAATAATTTTTTCTAATTACGGGTGGTAATGAACTATAAAATTGAAAATTTCCGTTTTGAGAAACGCGTCCGAAAGTTGGCGTTACTACTTTGGCGCTACTTAACGTTGTTGTCACCTGATCAGCAATAGTGTGAAGGTTTATAGGCTGCTTTTCTGTTTTAGTTTGCGTTGTGGTAGCTATTTTAATTTTTTTATTATTGTGAAACTTCATGTTTCTCGTGATTATCAACGACGAACTAAGCACAAGCATTTCCGTGAAATCTGAATGGAACCATGTCGGCCATGTTGGAATCGTGCCAAACAGTATGTTTCATGTGGGATAATAAGCAACACTCACGACCAGAAGATGATTTTCTCAAACTCAAAAAACTTATTTTAATATATGTATGTATTTTGAAATTCGCTAAAACAGCACTGGACGTTTTTGTTAACCACACCCAAGAACTGAAACGATTTTTCAAGTGTAGAGCAAAAATACAATTTCTGGTTGTCAGTTGCGCTAAATAAGTTTAACTAAACCAAAGCTTCACGAAGTTGAGAAACGATGCAAATGCTGCATGTAAATGCTCTCTTTTCCAGACCTTCCTACAGTAAAAGCCGTATCAGAACAAGCCAAATAAGACGACTACAATTATTCATTGACATAGCAGAAAGCTCAAGTTTTCTAGGTGCTGCCATCTCTACACCAAGCAGCGAAATTTCAAACTAAATGACGAGCATTCCAAATTCTGTCAACTGATAAAACCACTTGGCAAACTTGCCGCGTCACTATTTGTGTCGCCATTTTGTGGAGAATTGTGGGAGGCAAAGATGACGAACTTTCCTGCAGTTGGCTCTGGCTCTTCCTGTCCCCAAATTTACATTTCATTGACTGTGCTGCGGTGCAAGCACAGCTTTAATTTATGTAGGGATAATGGAAATTATTATTAATTACTTAGTAAGTTAGTATGCTTGTTCAATTCATTTCCATTTTATCTTTTCTTAAAGCCAACATAGATCTATGGATACCAAAATGCATTTTATTTTTCATTTCACTTTATTATTAAAAAATTTGGAACAAAGAATTACTGGTCAATTTAATTTTTGACTTTATTAAATCGCCTATTAAACTCCCATGGGTGGCTAAAATTAATTCGATAAAAAAGTGGAGGGGCATTAACAAAGCTATACTACAAGATTTCTGACCTGAACGTATGTTTTGGGGTGGTCGCTTAGGCCAAAATCCATCGTGGAAAAGTTGATTATTCATGTGTGTGATCTGGGTTCAATCTGGCATTAACACACTGGTTTTTCTTCTCATTTATTCACAAATTTAGTGTATTAGATCTTCCTCCTTCCAATATCTTACCTAATTCAAAGTTAAACTTAATTTCTAACCATCACCACGCTTCACGGGAGCATTTGTAATCGCGGAAAAGTCGGAAATATTAGTCCTATGCAATGGATCATTGATGTGCATAATATGGATTCAGTTTAGTGAAAACGTTTTACCTTTTTCCCATTTATTTTCAAATTTAGTTTATTAGATCGGCCTCCTTCCAATCTACATATATAATACAGAGCAGGCGGCCAAGTCACCTGCCACGCCATTCTGTCGTACAATCAAGTACCCCACCCTGTAGTGCCATCTGTTGACAGGATTCGCCTTCAAATTCGGGTTATATCACTTTTTCCAAAGTCTTCGAAGAGATGGCGCCACTTACCAGACCAGCCGCACCGTTTTTGGGTTCGTTTTTGGTATTGTTGTGGTACCAAAGCGGCCAACAAAGTTTTAGTCGTGTGGAATGTGCCATTGTTAGCATTTGAGCTAAAAAAAAAAAAAAAACCTGTGTCTACTAAACCAGATAACTTTAAATCAAACGGCGATTGGTTCTTAATTTGAAATTGGCAGCCTGATAGGATGGAAAGGCGCATTTATTTCCTAAATGTTCACTGCCAGAAAGCAGTTGAATTGTTTTTAAGTGGGCGGCAACAATCGTTGCTTGCAACAATGTCGCAATGCACGGTACCGAGGTGAATTGTTTCAAAGGATTAACTTAAACATAGGGTTATTTTCTTTCTGAATGCTGGATTTCTCAGGGCTTTTTTTAGCCTTCAAACAGTCATACGCATGCGACTTTTCCGGGGCTGCACCAAAGGGGAAATGGCACGGGGTGGCGTTTTCGGGGAGTGGGGGAGATGGTGCCCGGGCAAGTGTGTGTGGCGGGCAATGCGCAGTACCAAGTGATTGTTTCAAAGGATTAACTTAAACATGGGATTACTTGCTTACTGAATGCCGGATTTCTCAGTGATAGGATTTTTTTTTAGCCTTCAGTCAAACACACGCCAGCGACTTTTCCGGGGCTGCACCAAAGGAGGAATGTCACAGGGCGACGTTTTCGGGGAGGGGGAGGCGGGCAAGTATGTATGGGGGGGGGGCACGGTATGCCAATCCAAGAGGGGGCAGGAGTGTAGGGATTGGGGGTTAAAGTAATTGTGGGGGGAGCCATTCACATGTTCGGTCTTCGGTTTGATAAATTTAAAACCAACGACCAAACACCTGAGGTGCCAGAGGGAGGCGGAGAGCTACTCAGAACCCACAATATGGGAGTGCAGGAATGGGATGCAGCGGGTGTGTCAGGAGCAGGGATGTGCGGGTGGTGGGTTAGTGTGGGGGGGGGGGGGTGCGCAGCATGCGCACGGGCACAACTAATATCTAACATAATTCGAAGTTAAAACTAATTTTTTGACCATCACAAACCTTCAAAACAGACAACATGATTCACCACAGAGTTTATTACCATAGAGTTGTATATTGTCGTCCAAGACGGAAGGTCCGGCGGAAATGGACGCGTAGGTCTGGACCCGTGGAGCCCCAGTAGTCCAGACTGTGTGAGCGCTTGAAACATCCGGTCCACCGCGTCCTTTATGACATTACTCCGGTTGGCCTTTTCCGGTCGTGAATTGCGTGTCTGTTTTGAAGGTTTGTGATGGTTAAAAATTAGTTTTAACTTTGAATTATGTTAGATATTGGAAGGAGGATGATCTAATAAACTAAATTTGAGAATAAATAAGAAAAAGGTATAGCGTTTTCTCTAGACTGATTCCATATTACGCACATCAATGATCGATCGCATAGGCTTAATCTTACCGACTTTTCCGCGATTACAAATGCTCCCGTGAATCATGTTTAATTAAATGTTGATTTCGTTAAATTTATGAATCTTTTCGTTAATTTTGCTGCAGAACAACCAAGATTTAAAGGGATAATACGTTGATTTCTTTAAACATTTGAAGCTTTTAGTCAGTTTCACGATTGGCTAAAGAACGATTGTTGAAGGGGGGGGGGGGGGGGTTAAAAAAGCAACAAAACGATTTTTAACTTTAAGGTATTTTTTGGGGAGGGGAGCGTTAGCAAAGCCAGGGCATTTATTAGGCGATTTACGGTAATATTGTAAAGTTTATAATTAAAAAATTTGGAAGAAAGAATTACTGGTAAGTTTTATAGCTTTTTTACGTTGGTTTCGTCCTTGCTTTTTGTTTTCATCCACTTTTGTTTAGCTTTCAGTCACGGCAGGAACAAATGAACATGCGAGCCCACTGTGTGGTCACGGTTATGCTCTGCACAATACAAAACTTGGCGAAAGCAAAATGAAAATGACTGAAAGCTAAAAAAGAAAGGATGAAACCAAAGTAAAAAAGCTGTATATTAAACTTTTTAAGAAAAAAATGAAAATATATGACCTGGTTCACTACTCGGATTCTACTCGGTGGGTATTCATAATTACTAGGACTCGGCTCGGACTCAGTTTTTCGCGCTCGGTCGATCCGTACTCATGATTATGACAACTACGTAAGTACGTGTGCCGGAGAATCTTCTGAATGTATAATCTCCATGCGTTTTCTAGTAGGCTTCTGTTGGGTGCGGCTGGATCGATGTAATACAGAAGTCCCTTGTTGTCCACGGTGTATGGTTTCCTGATCTTGAGAACGTCTTCTCTTCCTGCTCGTTCAAGTTCAGCGGGGGTGCGGACAATTTTGTGATGTTCTTTTGCCTTTCGCTGTGCAACCAGGATCTGCTGCTTGTTCCTGAGGTCCACTAGTGACTGCTCTCTGATGTAGAGAATTTGGTGGGATGGCGAGTTGTGATGGTTTGTCGGCTTCAAACTCTGCTTGGTTGATCTCACCTGGTTCTTCGCTCTGATTACGGGTGGTGATGCTTTCAATGCTGGAGGTCTTTGGAGCTGGGTTTCTGGAAAAGGTGTCGACGATGACAATCAGTTTTCCTGCACGGTGCACGACATTGTAATAGAAAGTTTGGAGACTGATTGCCCAGCACGCTGTTCGTCCATTTCTGTTTAGACAGGACCCATTTTAAGGCTTGGTTGTCCGTAATTAAGATAAATCTTGAGCCAGCTGCGTATACTTTAAAGTGTTCGATAGCTTCGACGGCTGCAAGGGCTTCTTGTTCATATGTTGGGTAGACATTCTCCCTGTCCTTTTGAATCCTACTTCGTAATTCTATGATTTTAATCTCCCCGTCGATGTTCTGTGTGAGTACGGTGCCAAGACCTTCGTTGGACTCGTCGGATTCGATGATAAAGGGCTGGTTAAAGTTCAGGAGAGAGAAGATCCCCGCATGGAGTAGCTTATTCTTAAGCTCTTTGAATGCTGTTTGGTATACGGCCTTCCATCTGAATGGTTGTGCTTTCCTGATGAGGTGGTATAGTGGTGGTGCTGTGGTCGACAAGTGCTCCACAAATTTCCGAAAGTAGCTGCAGAGCCCAAGAAAAGCTTCCAGCTTCTTCTTGGTAGAGGGTTGAGGGAAATTCCTGATAGTCATGTGATCCCTGGTTAGTGCTATGCCCTTGGCGGTGACGCAAATTCCCAGGATCCTTAGTTCGTGTACTCCTAAGTGGCATTTTGTGCGTTTCAATGTGAATCCGGCTTTCCTGAGCTTGGCGAGGATTGCTTTGATCGACTGGCAATGCTCCTGCTAGTCTTAGTTGCTATAATAATGTCATCTATGCAGAGGACACGTACGGATCCGATGAGTTCACCGAGGATGGTAACCATACCTCGTTAAAACGCCTGGTTCGCCATCTTGAGGCCGAATGGTAGTACGCGAAAACGGTATGCACCCGTGTGGCAAACAAAGGTGGTGCAATCATGGCTGTCAGGGTGTAATCATGGCTGTCAGGGTGTAGTGAGACTTAGTGAAGTCCCTGTTCACCATCGAGTACCGAGATATACTTGTTACCGGCGAAGAAGAGGAGTGTATCGTCGGTGCTAGGCATTGGGTATCGGTCAGTTTCAATGTGTTTGTTTAAGGCCCTGTAATCCAGTACTGGCCTGAATCCGCCTCCATTTTTCTTCTTTTTTAGGAAGAAGGGATAACTCCATTGGCTGTCTGGCCTTTGGATGCGACCTGACTTTTCCAACCCCTTG
The DNA here is from genome assembly GCA_023313725.1 of Lithobius niger. Classification (NCBI taxonomy): domain Eukaryota; kingdom Metazoa; phylum Arthropoda; class Chilopoda; order Lithobiomorpha; family Lithobiidae; genus Lithobius; species Lithobius niger. The sequence goes on along the minus strand of JAHWFP010045215.1, from coordinate 18,654 downwards.
ACCATCTTGTCTATTTCCTTCTTAATTTCAGGCGACGCCGAGTAGGCACGGTGATAGATCGGTTTGGCATCCTCATGCAGCTTGATCTTGTATTCCATGCTTTCGTTCCTGCCTGGTGATCCAGGAAAGATGTCTTGGTATTCTTCGAGAAAATGTTCAAGGCTTTGGTTGAGTCTTTGTTGGGCAGATCATTCAGCTTCTCTTTTCCCTTGCCATCTGAACGAACCAGAGTTCTTGGTTGTCGTCTGGTGATGCAGCGTGGGCAGAAAGTGGAAAGACATGGTGGGTGTCTCCTGCAAAGTTTCCCACTGCCTTACCGTGGTCGATGTGGAGCTTGACTGCGACCATGTAATCTCTGCCGAGAATACAGTCCAATGCAAGGTGATCGTGTACTGAGAAAAGCATGTTGAAATGGCGTCCGTGGGTAACGATTGGCAGTTTAATTTGTCCCCTCGGTTTCTTTCTAAAGATGCATCTGCGTATGTAGGTGGCTCTTCCTCATAAGGTTGTATTTCGGTCTCCGCTTTCGGATAGATTTGCGTTAACCAACTCGTTTTGATGACATAGCCATAGTCGAGACTGCTGAAGAATCTTGTGTTATTTATGGTCGTTAGCATGGATAACATGTTCCTTGGTGTACCGACGTGCAAGATATTCTGTGTGTGGTCTTCATCTTGGTCATTGTATCTTGAAGACTGACGAGGAAGATTGCAGAAGGTTGAAATGTGGCCATATTCTTTGCATCTGTAGCAATGGACCTTGCCGTGCCATGGTTTAACACGTGTCGGTCTTGACCGTTGTCGAGATCTGTTGATGTCTTGGCTGTCGTCGCTGCTCCTATCCTGTGACAGTTGGTGATGTCGTTGACCCTGCGGGGTTGGGGTGAGGGGATTATGAAGGAGCGGCTGGGTTGAGGTTGGAAGTCTGTTGACTTGCGGCGCCTCCGTGCAGTTGGTGCGGCTGTTGTGGCCGTTGCACCTGAGAACTATTACTTGGCTGTTCTCTCTTTTCCTGATTTTTCAGATGATTGTTGACATATTGGCATTTCTCTGGGAATCGTATGAAGCTTGGCCTGCTTTCGATCTTTGCAGGTAGATCTGCTGGTGATGACAGTTCTAGCATTGCAAAAGATGTTCACAATTTTCGTGATGTTAGTTTCACAATCATGGCTATCGGGGTTTCCAGTTTCCTGGGATGTCTCAGAAGTTTATGGACGAATTCAGCTGGTGGTTAATAGTCCTGTTGCCATGTGTCGTGATGATGACGATTCGTTCTCCATCAGTCATCTGCTTTTTAAAGGTCTTGCGTAATGCTTCTCAAATAGCGTTCCAAGTCGTCGGTTTCTCGGTTTTCGCGCTTCACCAATTCTTGTATTTGCCTTGGAAACAGCATTGCGTAATATTGTGGAGGTCTGAAGGAGCAAAAGCCTCACTCGTGAGCTGCAAGGTTACCGAGTCTTTCCATCCTGACAAAGGAGTGTTGTCGTCAAGAGGCTCTGGCTTGAAGTTTGATGCTGCAAAAGCATTCGCCATTTGGCTAAAAAAGTGCACTCATTTGACAACAGTGTGTTTTCGATGGTGGTTGACTCTTTCCCGGTAGGAAACGTGTTCGCCTGGTCGCAAACTGTAGGGCTCCTGGATTTCCTTGCAGTTGTGGGAAAATGCCCGAATTCCCATTAGCGTTGTTAAGCCTGGCCTGTTAAAACTTTTTTATGATTTTTTTTTGTTTTGAGCAAGAAATGTTAACATTGATGCAGTCTCGGGAAGCAGCAATGATCTTAGTAGGCTTATTATGTGTTCCAATGTTGAAAAAATTCTTTCTAATGACACGGACAAAGCCAGAATGGCCCAGTAAGTATGAGCCAACTTTGTTAAGTTGCGAAAACTGTTTCCTGTTTCTTCCACCACATTGTCTTGAAAAGGAATTGTATCCAACTCAGTGTGGTTTGTCATTCGTTGTCACTGCAAACTTGTGGTGCTGAACGGCTGTAGTTTTCGCCAAAGAAATTTACGCATTAGGTTGCTTCTTTTTCCTGACTTGAGACGGCTTGCGTTATGCCTAAATAGTTGTCACCGGCAGGCCATTTTGAATTCGAAACAGGTGGCATTTGTGAAAGCAAATCTGCAATTTGAGGTGAGCTACAGCAGGAAAATTGTCTGGAGCAAACCTTAGATGTTTATGCCGTGGATCTAGTACGTGTAGTGGTATCTTCCAAGGCTAGTGCAAATCGAGTCGATAGTTCGCAACATAACGTGGTTGCTATTTGACATATAGATGGGCAGAATCTTCAGGGTTACTTGTTTTGCAACGGGGCGAGAACTTCATCGTAATCTTGACTGTACTTTCTACTGCGAGTAACCTTGTGCGACGAGTCACGCTTTAAATCTGTCTATTACTCCCTCGTCGTTATACTTGATCTTGTAAACCCATTTACTTCCATCACTGTTCTTTCCAGGTGGTAAATATGTAAGCGTGCATGCATTGTTCTGCTGGAATGTCTTCATTTCAGAATGCACGGCTTTGTTCCAATGATAACTGTCTGCACTCTGCATGGCCTTCGTGTAAGTTGTGGGCTCATCTTTAGTTTCCTGCACCTTGTAAACCACTTCGATTATAAGTTCTGGAGGTCTTCTCTTTCCTTGTTTTGTGATCTCCTTGGCTCTGAGTGTATGGCTTCATATTCTCCACCTATAGGCCTTCTTTGTTGACATCAACATTGGCTTCATCATACACATCTGCAAGTTCGCTCTCCTCCCCTGAACATATGCTATCTTTGTCGCTGGTTGACTCGTCGACAACTTCCTCCCCTTGATGTATCAGTTCCTTCTGATTGGACGAGTAAACTTGGTGAGAGTTGACTCATCCCTGCTGGTGACAATTTTGTTTGTTGCCAAATCGAGCAGTCTTCATAGCCTACAACGGTTAACTTTATGGCCTTACTGTCCAACTTCCGTCTTTTCTCATCTAGAATCATGGTGTATGCCAGACTTCCTTAAGTTCTTAATGTACTCAAGTGATGGTTTCTTCTGATGTCATTGCTCGTACGTCAGATGCTTTAGTCGGCAACCTATTTTGCGTGTGATTGGCTGTCATTATTGCTTCTTCCAGAAGCGGTTGTGAAGGTTGGCGTCATCTAGTAAGCACCTTGTCATCTCAAGGAGTGAACGGTTTATACGTTTGGCTGAATCATTCTGCTGAGGCTAGTATGGTGCACTCGTCTGTGCCTGGATGCCTTCACTCTTTTAGTGCTCGAGTAGATCTGCTGATAGTTCTGCTCCCCTGTATTCCCCTCTTCTGTCGGATCGGATTGCTTTAGGTATCCTGCCAAATCTAGTTTTCACTTCACTGATTTAGTGCTGTATTTTTTCAGGGACTTGCGACTTGTTCCGGAGGAGGTAAAGCTTGGTATTCCTGCTGTAGTCCGCATTGCGTAACTTTCTGGCAAACTACTAAGCATGAATGCTACTGCTAGCCTATCTGTAATTTGTTCCCTAATGCTGCAAGTTGGTCAATATTGTCCTCCATTCCTTGAATGTGTGTCCCATATCACCACCTTCCTCAAGATTTCTGGAGCACAAACGCCTTAGTACTCTTACTATATTTTATAAAGTAGATTTTTGATGGTATTCTTTAACTGATCTCCACGCAGCCTTTGCTGTAGTAGCTTTCTTTATGTGGCTGAGTTGATTATCGTCCACTCTTAAGCCCATTGCTGCCCTGGCTTTCCCATCATTTGTTACCCTTTTTTCGTCCAGATTTGTTAAAGTTGCCTTATTTATTTCGTGCAACGCACCTAAATTAATAAACAAAAACTCCATCATAAACTTCCACGTCGGATCATTGTCATTGCTCAACTTCGCAATGCTATTTGTCTAACATTGTAAAAGATCACGAGCCATTTGAACTCGGGAGTATGGGTAAGGGCCGGAGTACTTCTGCTATCACAGTGGAGGAATCGACCTTCAAGACTTTCGAATACACATTGCTCTTTAATTTGTTCAGGTTTTTGTCGACACACTTGATCATCGTCATCAGACATTTCAAAATATGTGTCGATGTTCAGTGGCTTCCTCGAAGTATGGTGCAAAGGCGAATTCTTAACATAGAGGATAAAAGCATGATGTGTCGGAGTCAGCGACTCAAAACAAACAAAACAAGGAAAACTACAGCGCGTCAAAGCGAGCCTTAAAACATTCGCTGAAGGAGCAGTAGCAATTGGTGTGGGAGAGAGTTCCAGGGATGCACAACACTCTGCGTGTAAAGCGGTGCCGAATGTTTAGTCTCAAAAAAGTGCGATGGATTCTGTATGGATGGACGTGTGATACCAGGAGCAAGCACAAAGAAATCTGATGGATCAAGGTGAGTGTGCTGATGGGTGGGTTGGTAGGCAAGGATGAAGTCGCCCCTGCGGAACCTATCCCTGACACTTGGAAGGTGCAGTTGCTGAAAACGCAGCATGTAAGGCATATGGCAAATGGGTTTGCACCACTTATTGCTCCTGCGTTTCAAGTAGGCTGAAAGTATTTTCGTAGCAGGGCCTGGAAACTTAGGAACAGTACTCAAAGGTGCGGGAGAACAAAGTTTTTGTAGAGAGCAGAGAAAAGGTTTTTGTTAAGCCTGGGGAACCTCTTGAGCACGAAGTGAGCAGTACAGATGGCCTTAGAGACTGCATGCATGGAGTGCAGCTGCAATTTCAGGCATTTGTTGACAAAAAGCCCGAGATCGAGGTGCGAGGATTTAGCAGAAATCGGTCGGTGAAGGATGGTGTACTGAGTGCAGGGGTTGTAGAAGCCGAAATGCATAACGGCGTGCTTGGAAGGGTTGAAGGTGAGCCCATTGGCATAAGACCAAGCCACAATGTGGTTGACATCCTGCTGGAGAACATGGTTAAGAGTAAACGGGGAAAGAGGCTTCAAATCATCTGCGTAACTATTGCGAGCTGAAGACAGTTGCAGGTAAATTGGATACGAAAATGTTAAAAAGCATGGGTCCAAGGAGACAGCAGCCCAAGGTGCAGTGGAGCTATTGAGAGCAACCCATTGTGTGCGGTTGTAGAGATAGGAATGAATCGAAGAGGCTCTAGAATGATGGAAACCAAGGGCCCGAAGCTTGGAGACAAGTTTGCTGTGGCTAATGGAATTGAAGGCTTTACTGAAGTTCAGAAAAAATGAGTCAGTTTAGATATGCTGCCAGTAAGCTTAGTGATGTGGTCATAAGTATGAAGTAAATTGTTGAGACATAAACGCTTCGGAAGAAAACCATGTAGCGACCGAGGGATGATATTGAGCGCTTCACATTGCTGGAGGATATCCGTATAAACAAAACGTTCGAGGACATTGGAGAGGAGAGAGAGGAGACTTATCGGACGATAATTGTTGACTTGGTGAGTGGAACCTTTTTTGTGAATAGGCGTAACATTGGCATCCTCCTAGGCATGTGGTAAGGTACAGGAGTAGATAGAGTTGGCAAAAATGTAGAAGAATGGAGCAGACAAGGTGATGGCACAGTTTTTGAGGAACTGATATGGAAAGCCGTCCGGTCCAGGGAAGATATTGTCGTTGATCCTGAGAAGTACAGTTTCGATGTGTTGGCTTCAAATTCAACAGGATTTTCATCAATGTCAGACTGTGTGGGAAGCAAGGTGGAGGGAGGAAAGTAGATGTCAAGTAGGTGTTTAAGTAGTGTTGAGCGGTATACCGGTTCTCACGGTGTACCGCGGTACCAAGAATGCAACGGTGCCAAATACCAAGCATGGTCAAAATATCGGTATTGTTTTAATATGAAAAAGGCGCTAAAATTATAACAATAGTTCATTTAGTACTCGTGTTTTAGGGCTCAAAGCAGTTTCATAATCAGTTAAAAATCAAAAATGGTAAAATTGGAATTCTAAACAATGCACAAAAGTGGAGCCAAATTTGTGTAACTTTGATGCTACAACCAGTGTGTAAGTGTGTTTATAGTTGCATTTCTACTTGGATAGCAAGTTAACTACAAATGTTAGAATTGTTTTTTTTGTTTTTTTTTAACAAATATGTTGTCAAACATGCATTAAGCTTAAATCAAGGGGTGGGGGAAATCAATAATTTTTTCCATTAAAACTATATCAACAAACATATTTTTCAATAAAATTTGTTGTTATTATTTAAAAATCAAGTGTTGACACCACAGCACTTTCACATCAGACACTGCCTCATGGCGAAAACCGAGTGCCAGAGCACTAAACTTGGTACCAGCACCTACTGAACAATTTCCGTTACCGCCCAACATTAGCCACAATCTGTAACGTTAAGAACCAATAGAAAAATAAATTTGAGTTCAAAGTTCAGTAGCTTACTTAATGATTATTTTCTATGTGTATATTTTTGGAGGGGGAAGGGGCTACGTAAATGAAATTGATGATTCCATTTCCAACCTTAATTAGTTTGATTAGGCTCGTTAAAAAAAAATACCATTGGTACCGGAGGTACCGAAGGAAGTACAACCAAATTTTAAGAACCGTTAAATACCGAGTACAGCAGTACCTAGGCTGGTACCGGCACCGTCACAAAAATTTTGGGTACCGCCCAACACTAGTGTTTAGTCTGTCGGCAATACTGCATCGTCAGTGCAGATGGACCCATCGACATTCCTCAGACATCCTGTAGGGACAGTCTTCTTGTTCTGATTGATGTATCCCAAAAGTACTTTTCAATTGAGACTTGGACTTAAGGATGAGGGCTTCCTCAAAGCAAGAACGAGCACGGTGGATTTCGTTGGCGGCGCTGTTGCATGCTTCTTTGTATGCTGATAGAGTACTGGGTGTAGGATTGAGTTTAAATTCTTGGCAAGCATGTTTTTCCTGTTAAGGGCACTGCGTTTGATAGGGCTGGCCCAGGGGTGTTTCCTTTGCCTTTTTTAGGATGCCGGGATGAAGGTGTTAATGATATCGTGCAGAAAATCTTGAAATGAATTGAGTTGAGAGTCAACGTCAAGATCGGCAAGTTCATGTTTCCAGTTGATGCTAGAGATAATGCCATTGATGGGAACGTAGTCAGCTTGGCGAAATTTGTGGGATGCCACTTTCGTGGACTGAGCAGGGTATTCCAAATCTAGGGAGAAATGCAGTATGTCGTGGTCACTTTTGCCTAAAGATGGAAGGTGGGAGATGGTAGAAATCTCAATGTAAAAGGACGTAATGATGAGATCAAGAAGACTTGGAAGTTTGCCCAAAGCAGTGGCGTGTAAGTTTAGAAACAGGTTTGGTACGTTGGAAGTCTTGGAGGAGGTCCAGAACTTCAAGGGATGCGCCGACCTCATTTTCAGAAGTCGAGCAGGTGGACCAGTCAATTTTTGGAAAGTTGAAGTCAACCATGATGACGGTGATTAGATTGGAAGACAATATGTGGTTAGGCAGGAAGCCCAATCTAGTGATTTGAAAGGGCTAGGCTAGGAACCCTGTAAACACAACCAATGGCAACACGTTCATCTTTTGTTATGTTGATTTTGCACCAACCTTCCTCCCAATCTTCAGAAGGGTCGGAACATGTTTCCATAAGGAAGGAGGGGATGGTGGTCTTAATGAAAAGGAGAGCTCCGCCATGAGATTTTCCGGTGCGGTCCGAACGGTAAAGGTTATAGCCGTTAATATGCAGAGCACGGTCGAGTGTGACAGACGAGAGGTGCACTTCTGTGATGCCAATGATATCCGAGATATCTGTAGCAATGAGTGCAGACAGTTCGTCAAGTTTGTTAAGAATGCCCAAGGCATTAAGTACACACATTTAATAGAATGAAGAGTGCAGAAGCCGGAGTTGGGATAAGAAGGCCTGAATGCCGAGTTCGACGAGGTTAATGTACTTTAATGGATTGATGGATTATATGGATGGAAATTCGCTATCCTCGTTAGGTTTATGAGAGGCTTTGGGGTCGTCCTCAATTATCGGCCCCCCCCCCACACCTTTGGTTCGTGAGTGGTTTCAGGGTAGTCCTCATTTAAAACCCTATCTTCATTACATGAAACGTCGTACCACAAAGTGGAGTCGTCTTTCGGTTCAGGCTTAGTGGAAGGTGTCGGCACTATTTGTTGAGGAACCAGGGTATCGCGGGCTTGGTGTTGAGGATTATCAATTGCATGTACTTGAGGGCCATCACTTGGTTGAGGTGGAAGCATTGGTTTAAGGAATCGGTCAAGGGTAAACTGGGCCTTACTACTGATGGAAGTGGCCCTTGAACTTCTATTCTGCGACCTGAATGTAGTAGGCTTGCGTGGCCTACCAATAAAATGCATAATCGTTGCATCGCGTTGCCAGATATTGGAGAACATAATAATATCTCAAGATTCCTCATTCGTCGTGATGCAGAAGGAGGAGTAAGATGGGTGTTTCGTCCATATCTGGAAGCATCCAACTCTGATGTCTAAACACTTATGTATCCTACTGATGATAGCCTCTTTTGTGGTGTTGGGATGAAGGCCACCGACAAAAATTGTAACAGCTTGAGAGGAGGGCGTATGGATAGTCGTTTGTTTTTTAGGAAAATTTGTTAAGGTAGTAAGGCTGGGCGAGTAAATACTGACGTTTGAACTGTTGGGAAAGCATGAATAAAGGGTAGCACAATTCGTATTTACATGGTTTGCAAGTTTTTTTTGCCTGTTGAACTCACTTTTTGATACATATGTTCGAGAGCTATCCGCCGAATTGAGATCAGTGGTCGATTGATATTTCGAGTTGGGAGGGAGCACCATGGTCAGTAGGTAGCTGGGGATGTTGTAATGGAGAAGAAAACGTAAGATGCTCAGCTTTGATACTTTCAATAAAAACTGGTGCCGAGTCTGGTGTAATTTTTGATCTGGGATCCGATACAGAAGAGAGTAGTCCAGATGTTGCCGCCTAGTTGAGATCAGTGGTGAGTTGCACGACTGGAATCTCTGGAAGAAGGATGCTACTGTCTATAGGTAGTTTGAGCTTTGGCAGAGAGGAAGAGGACGGGCTTTTAGCAAGCATGTACAAGGTGAGTACGAGGTGCCGGCAACCTTGCATCGCCCTGTGTGTCTGCCGGTGGTGCTGTGGCACAAGCAGTCTCTAGATGCGGAGTGGTCCTAAGGGCAAATGGTCGCAATTCCACCACATTGATGGAGTTGACGAATTTCCTGGTATGCACATGACACACGGTGTAGGTCAAGGTAATATTTTTCTTTACGACAGCGACCGGCCCTCTCCACCGCAGTTGGAGGGATCGTGCAACCCTATGTGCTACATTACTTAGAATGTGGATCTTCTGGAGCACCAAATCTCCCAGCGTGAAGTCTACTGGTTACCTGTTCCGGTCATAATAAGTCTAATGTCTGAAGCGGGATCTGGTCAAATTCAGTTCGCTGAGGGAGAATCCGATCGCCTCTGATATTGCTCTCCTGATGGCCAACTCGAATTTGTCCAGGTGCATGTTCCAATCTTTGTCGTGTTTGGTGAAGGAATGTAACAATTGCTTGATCGTACAATTGACTCGTTCGGCGTGATTGCTCTGCTGATGGTATGGGGGTCAGATATTCTGCCTTGACAACCTACCAATACTCTTTGTGGGGATCCCTAATCATGAAGCGTCCATCGCAGGCAGTCCGTTACTTGCCTTTGGTCGCCTGTTCCGGTCATATGTCTGATGCGGGTACTGGTGAAGTTCAATTCGCTGGGGGAGAATACAATCACCTCTGATATCGCTCTCCTGATGGCCAACCCGAATTCCTCCAGGTGCATGTTCCAATCTTTGTCTTGTTTGGTGAAGGAACGCAACAGTTGCTTGATCGTACGATTGAATCGTTCGGTGAGATTGCTCTGAGCATGGCATGGGTTTGTATATTCTGCCTTGATGCCGTAGGAGCACAAGAATTCTTTCCATCGTGCACTCCGAAAGTATGTAGCGTTATCTGCTGATACTCTTCGTGGGAATCCCCATGATGAAGCGTCCATTGCAGGCAGTCTGTTACTTGCTTGTTTTTCACCGTCCATAGGGCAAAAAACCCCGAACAAAGAGTGTATTCATCGTGTGTCACCATGATGTACTTGAATCCTTGTTTGGTAGAAGAATGAGGACCAATAAGATCGCAACTTATCTCTCCCAAGGTCCATCTGGAGGCGTGGCAGTCTGTATAAGGCCTGCCGGCTTCAAGTTGGCACCCTTGGCGAGTTGACACACCTCACACGTTCTCACATAATCCACCATGTCTGACCACGTGGCTACCTCCTGGAGATAACGGAGTGTCTTTAAAACACTGAAATGTCTCGCCAACTCTGAGTCATACCGTGGCTAAGCAACATTTATGTAGTTCTTCTGGGATGCATACACAGTATACTGTATTCCCTGCAACTGTGCTGCGGATCCTTCGTGGTGCAAAAGCATTTAACATCCCCCGATGTACAGACCACCTCCCTGTAGCAGGAATCGGCGTGTGCTTCGTATCAGACCCATCCTACACATTGCTAAGCACATTATTAGTAATCTGGCAGCTTAACATTTTGTCTTACTGCTTCACTGCCAGCAACTCTCCCATGTCTAGAAAGCCAGGTGGGAACCTTTCCACCTTCTCGAGTTCCTCCTGTCTAGCCGTAGGGTTCTGATCATCCTCCTCGTTGCATGAGTACATTCTAGATCAGTCTGCTGCCTCATTCTCTTGACCAGAGAATGATACAAAGTCCAGTTCTTGCAGCTGAAGGATCCACCGGGCTAGTCTTCCCCGAGGATGAGGCGTCGTCTGCATGAAGCTGCTCAGTGCAGAGTGGTCGGTTTCAATGGCAAACCTTGCGTTATCAATGAATGCTCTGAACTTGTTCACTGCATATATCACCGCAGTCATCTCCAGCTCCAAGACCGCGTACTTACCCTCAACCCGAGACAGTCTCCAGCCAGCAAATGCAGACAAGTCCCTTCCCTCGAACATGCTGTGAAGCGATAGCCGCGATCCCACTCGGAGATCCACCACACTGAAGAACGATTGGTTTTGTCAAATTCATAATTGTAGCGTGCAGTTCACCAATATTGTGTGAACATCTCTACAACAAAAATAGTAATATTCTGGCCAGCAGTTAGAGAGAAAAGACAAAAGACATAGAATTAAATGGATGGAACTGCTTTGTCGAGAATATGCTTTACAGAATCCGGCACTTGCATTTGTTTTAATTTCTATAAAAAGAAGCCTAGACTATTAATTAAAAAACTAAAACTAAAATGCACCCTAGTACTTCACACACTTTTAATAGTTTACCTTCTTAATTCGTGTTGCATTGCAAGGAAATTCCCAGTTTTAACGTACCAAATTTGTGTAAATAAATTGCCTTCGTACATTAGAACTGCTTGTGTGTTGTCTTATGCTTTTGTGCAGGTGCTGAGAATATGTGATATAATATTTGGTTGATTTCGAATTTCATATTATTGTCATACATTTCATCAGGTTTTGTTGTTGCTGAAGTTAAGATACTGGGATACTACGATTTCAGTGTGTTAGGCTACGTGAAATAATTTGTGTGCATTGCAATTACCACAAGGTGTACTTTTATCGTAAATCGTGTATTAAACACCAGGCATCGCTAACGCCCACCCCAAAAATGCTTTTAAGGTCAATATTGTCATATAGTGGAGTTGACTCCCACCCCTTAAATTTTTGTTTTTCTGCTTGAAAATTAACTAACGGTTCATGCTTTGAAAAGAAAGATAGTCGGGAAAATGAACGCCATCACTGCTTGCTGTGTGCCTACTGGACCTTTCTCCATACCTTTGGTAATAGTGAACTCTCCCTCTATCTTATTGCACCTACAGAAGGCCTCTCCCCTCCCCGCCCCTCTTCATAGCAATTAAAAGGGTGTAAAAATGCCAACTCATAAATACACCCTATTTTCTGGGATAGATGGCCAGAAGAAATGTCAGAAAAACTGTTTATTTTTTAATTTTATGCCCACCCCCTATTTTTTGCCAAATTAACTTCGTAAGCCCATGGGCGTTTAAAACACGATTTAGAGCTATGTGCATTTATTCACGTGAATGTATAGTAATTGTTCTGTAGTAGCACTTATATTTTCAATAAAGTTGTTACACACATGAGAACCAGAACTTATTTTATGCAATTTTGTACATGTTGCGACCTGAATGCTAATTAGTGAAAATGTTGAGATACAATTACTTTTTTGAATATTTTGTGGTGTTTTCGTGTAGCCAAGGCTTGCTACGTTAACTTTGCAGGTGTCTTAATGACTAAAACTTCGCTTTTATTTTGTTTTCGCGTTAATTTACTCAACATATGGAAATGGCTATGTTAGGGGTTTAGTATGTAGGAATGCCACCAAAGCAAGTGCCCTTTGCCTTCGTGTGCACACTTACTTTATATGCAGGCATTTATTTGCATCAGATCGCTGAAATATTAAGCTGGTTGCTGTGATCTTTGTTACGCATTAGTATACCTACGGGTTCACAAACAGTACCCTCTTTTTGGCACCTCATACACAAGAGGTCGGTAGAACTACATTGTGTAGGACGTTTAATTTAATTTAATGAAGTCTCTCAATTTTGCTTACTGTTCGTGTCATTTTTCTTCACTCTTTATTAGTTGACGAGTAACAATGCAAACCGACTGCTACAAATAATTAGCAACACGTTCAATGTCAATAAAATGGACGCCCTACGTACTGTTGATGGTTGAGTGCAAATCGGCAAACGCTTCAATTTATACGGCCTCACTCCAGCAAAACTACAAAAAATAATATCTCTGTTCCTATAGAGCAGTGACATTTGCCGCCATATTGGCACCAGTATGGGTTTTGGAGGGCATAACTACAAGGTGCACTACATAAAAATGGAGGGAAAAACAACGGAAGAGCGGATTTCTTGGGCTTAAAATAACGTTGTTTTCTCCAACAACAAAAATCGCGCGTTTTAGGTCTAAGAAATCACTCTTCACAGCATCAGTATGACGCCCTAGTTTCTCTCTGCAGTGCCCCTTGCAGCTAACCCATTAAGGCTACAGCATAGAGTTATATACAATAATACTACGTCGTGTCACTGCTCTATTCAATATTTTTCGACCAAACTTGGCCAGATAGTAAATAACTAGGCACTGGCAAAAATTAGATGCCAGCCAAAAAAAAAAAAAATAACTACAAAATAAGTGATATCTGAAACAATACCACGAGAGTGAAAGAACCCACCAAGTTTCAGCCAATCAAATTAGCAATATCAGAACAAAAATGGCTGCCACCAATTTGCTACATTAGTTGCCAAGCTATAATCCCACCGACTATTGCTTCACACGTTAGATAAAAAAAAAAAAACTTTACCATTACTACGGGTTTGTTCTGATATCACTACTTTGATAGGCTGAGACGTGGCAGGTTCTTTCACCCTTGTGGGTTTTGTTTCTGATAACGTTTCTAAAATATATAAACAAACACAAGCCAGTAAGTAAGCAAACATTATTTATCAAAGCATGGGTATACATGAGAGATCAAACCGTACCAACGTTGCAAACGGCACATCCAACACCACCCGAGCTTCAGACAGATTGAACATGCTACGGACAGAAGGCGGCATCTATGGAAGGAAGGTAACGTAAACTATTTATCACAGCAAAAAAGGCCGTCACAGATACATAACGTTGCGCACTCTTCATTTACATGCCATAATCTCAGGCCGTGCGATGCACGGGCTTCGGTTAGTCTAAAATCAATAAACTATCTCGTCTTCTATTAAACTGTTTAAGGGGAAGAAAATCCGTGAAAGGTTACCGCTATGTGAATAAAAATAAAAAAAAAATCGTGTAAGTAGGACTAAACTAACTTGTAATGCTCACTTGTTTCTGTTTTACAATTAAATGTAATAACAACAGAAACTACATTGGAAATGAAATTAATCATTAATTATACCAAAGTGACGATTTTCTTGAGGCAGTTCAAGAAACGATGAGTTATATTTTCATTTGGAGCGCGTAGTCAATACTCGCCCTAAAGAAAAACCATATAACAACCAAATGCAGTGATATTAAAAAAAAAAAAAAACCCATAAGGGTAAAGAGACCCGTCAAGTTTTTGCCACAAAAAGTAATGATATCAGCGCCAAAACGACACCCAAGTTTTTCGTCCCAACCCTGATCACTCAATTTTAACTGACACCTTGGTGATTGTCAGTTAAGCTTGAGTGATTACGGTTCGGACCATAAACTTTTGTGTAGCCATTTTGGCTCTGATATCACTACTTTTTGTGGCGAAAACTTGTGGGGCCTCTTTACTTCACGCTTCAATTAGTCCTGACCCCATAAACCCCGTAAAGGTATATGTATGATCGTATTGTAGTCAGTTGTTGTCCAATTATGTAAAGCAGGGTTTGAATACCATTTTCATCATTGTTATTGTGTTTGTATTGTATTGTAGTCAATTGTTATCTGATCTGGGAGGCATTGTTTGAAGTCCAGTATCGTCATTGTTATTGTGTTCTCATGTTGTGCTGATATACAATTTTTGCTATTGCTTATCTTTTTCCGTAGCTGCCTTTTTTTCTTCAGTTGCAAATTATGATTACTTAAATCGCATAGCGTCACAAAATTCCTGCGTCTGAAATGAGATGATCCCCTTATGTAGCCCGATTACGTATCTAATGTACGACCTTTTAAACTTACAGCTTCAAAAAATTGGGATGTTAGATTTTTATTTGTGCCTTTAATGACTTTCGTAAGCTCAATCTAGATTATAGTGTGCATCTAGTAACTTGTACTAATGAAATTTCGTCCTTAAAAATGGGGAATGGCGAACTAATGGTTTCTGTTGATTGATGAGGGTTTAAGAATTTGACCCCATATGTTCCCGGTCGCTGGCTCTGTCAAGGAAATGTTCCAAACGGTTCATCACCTATCGCACCAAGTCTGTGGTGACACACGGAATGACTCGTCTCTTTTCCTGGCTGGAATTCGTGAAGCACATTACCCGATGAGTTAGCACGAATACTAAAGTTAAATCCAAAATGGCGAGGTTGGTGTTTGCTTTTGCAGTAGTCCAGTTCAACTAAGCTAATTAAAGTCAGAATAAAATTGGTATCAAATGAATTTTTCTCCCACTGTACAAAAAAAAACTAGCTTTATTACAGGTTGGTTAATACATTGTGATTTATCAGTCGTTAAAGCAAGATGTCAGTTACCGTTAATAAAAAATATATACAGAGTATAGCCATCAAGTGCAGGTTGAAGGACAAAATCACGACGCTTCGGTTCCAAGATCGGACCCGTTCTCAAGTGTAGGGTTTAAAACATGTCAAACAACGGAAAATTTAAAACAAGATCAGAGCAGATGGGCCATGCTACAAACCTTACATGTTTTATAGTGTGCGCGGTGTATCTTGAGTCCTGCACTTATTTTGTGATCGGCTACTTCTTCCTGGAGGGGGCGGCTTTAACCGACGGCCGCCATTGTTTTTTTGTAACTACTTTGGATATCAGCAAGGCACTCTGCGACTAAACACGTACAATCGATTATTTGTGTTCATTCTGGGGCGAACTCAAGATGGCCGTGGACACTTTAAGTATGTAACGAACGTCCCATACTAAAATTAAAATAAAATTAAAATAAATAAGAAGTCAGCACAATATCGAAAGAATGTGCCTACAGTCAGCTCGTAACTCACCCAAGTACGCAGGTTCTATTGCTTGACATGTTTTAAACCCTTCACTTGAAAACGGGTCCGACCCTGCAACCGAAACGTCGTGATTTCGTCCTTCAACCCCTGCACTTGATGGCTTGTCTGTGTGGTATATTTTAAATTACTAAAGGGCTTTTTAATTTTCGACTTTTCGTTATTATTATTAATAAGAGCACGTTTATGCAACGACTCGCTTTTGTATTCTTGCGGCTAGAATTTAATCGCGGTGGCAGCCATGTCGTTGCCATGGTAACAACGCTACCTCGATTAGCTAAATCCGACGTCGTTTGATGCTTGCAGTCTTATAATTCGGTGACAATAAGGTAAAGAATTCCTCCTGACGAAACGATTTCCCCAGTCACTTCTGAACTTGCATATTGACTGTTTTTGTTGTGAGCCACCAGAGCTAACACCACCGCCATGTTGTAATTTCAGATGATTTCTAGCTTCTAGTCTGCGAGAATGCAAAGCCGAGTTGTTGCGTAAATGCGCCCTAACACCAGGTGGGCTTATGTATTTGAAATTTTTTTTTCAGTAGTATAATCCAGACTAATTCAGGGTTCAGACGAAACCTGGAGAACCTGGAAATTTCAGGGAAATGGAAAATAGAGCCAAAATCTCAGGACAACTTCAGGGAAAATAAGAATTTGTTAAAAATCAGGGAAAAGACAGGGAAATTTGAAAAAAACGCCCTTGTGTCTGATCTGTAAGTTTCATTGAATTAGCAGATCAATCTTAGGCTAGTAGCAAATATTTTAAATTTGTGCGTGAAATGTTCAAGTATTTTAGACATTTCTTCAATAAACAAAATCTTAGTATAGCACTGGTATCTATGATGAAAATCTGTCTAAACAGCTTATTTTTTGGGGTGTTGGATCATTTTCCTACAAATATTAATAAAAACATTAGCTACTGCCTGTTTTCCTAACTAAACAATCTTGTAAACACCTGGAAATTGCCATCGGATGCACCTGGAAAATCTGGAAATGTCAGGGAAATTAAGAATTACAAAATTGTCTGAACCCTGTAATTCAATTTGATAAATTGTAACACAGTTATATTCTCCAGTTTAGGGAAAAACTAACACCTCTTTTGCAGTCAAAACGGGGGGAAAACTGAAATAGCTGATCAACGTTCTACAAGGAGATATTAGTTTGCGTGGCAGAAGGATCAGGCAAAACACAAATTACAGAAAGAAAGATGGTGACATGTTAATAGTTTATTACAGCTGGTAACTACATTAAAAAAAACTTGACGTATACTGAACTGCATAAATACTGGCATAAGTACTGCATAAGTACTGTATGCGTAATTATGAGGCTTTTTTTGTAAGTCATGGCTGCAGAAAGCTGATCATTCAGACCCCCCTGGGTGAAGGGAGAGGGGGGGGGGGGTGGGCACAAATTAAAAGTTTGAAATCCTCTTCAGACCATCCTGCTTGAACCTTGTCTTGGCTTATCTGAATTCAAATCACCCCGGTAAATGATACACAAACAGACATTTTCATTTTAAGCTTAGGCTCATAAACAGACGTTGTTCAGAGTCAAACTACCAAAAATTTGTATAAATATGATGCTTTTTTTTTTTTTTTTTAATTTTGCCTTTACCTCTTTCCCATCTTCCCCCCCCCCCCCACCCCTCCTATCATTTCATTTATTCAGTGCATTTCACTACTTTTTTTGAAATTTTTCTACAGAATCCTACCGTGCATTTAGTTTTGTGTCCTTTGAAACGCTACAGAATTCACTGTTCAAACAACTGCTTATTTTCAGTTCGGGTTCGGACGCAATTTCGTCACAGGAATGAAATTTATTTCAGCGTATTGTTTTGTCCATTTTTCAGAGCGTGTTAATAATGCTGCTGCGTAGGTTTGGTGCAACTACATTGTTGATCCTCAAAAGTGTTTCTAACTTTTCGTCGGGTGGTCATACGGTTGCATGTTGTCGTTTATTACCGACTTTTACGCTCGCCGTCTTTCATCAATACCAGTCCTCGTCACCGTTTCAGCGGCCGTGGCCGTTCTGGTCGAATTAAGGACTTTACGATTCGAGTTAATGAAGTGTTACGGTATAAGGTAGTGCAACTGGGCTGGACTAGCTAATCGCTCATCCCCATGTTAAATCCCATACGGTGATTATTCATCGATACCGAGATAACGGGGAGGCTTCCAGCTATGAAATTGGACCAATAGGTGCAGTACAATACGAACTACATACATTTTATGGTTTGGAGCCTGGGGGCGTATCAGTGATGGCGTGGGAGGGCGCGCAAGTACGAAAATATTGTTATAACCATTGTAAGGTTTGGCCGTATCTCCATTCGAATCCCTAATGACAGTTATTAAGTAACTATCAGCAATTATGGGTCATTACCCCGTACGACAAAACTTTTTGGAAACATTTGCCAGCCTTCGAACACCATAAGAAGCAACAACTTTCCACGTGGACGGACGTCCCATCCTTTGCAACTTGTAACTTGGCTTTTGGCGGGAAGCTTGTTATAAAATGGAAAGAACGTTTTACCGCCAGAGACACTCGAAAAAGGTAGCTACAAGCGGCCGAGATGCTCTTTGTCGTTTTGTAGGACAAATTCAAGTTGATCGATGTCACGTTGTAAATAATTCTTGTTGTAAATTTTGCTGAAGGAGACGAAGTAAATTTGTTTGCAAGCGTGAGTCGACCCATTGAATTTACACTATTGTTAGTATTGTCGGCATCGTCTCTCATTGGACGGCCAAAGTTCGGACAATGAGAACGTGGATACTGACGTGCGTGCCTAGACACACGGTAGTGCATCACGATAAATCTAAACAACGTTGCGAAGAAATTGTATTCACGTCCAATTCACGAAAAATAACCAACTGTAAAAACAAAGCAAAATAAACAAAGCCAAAAACTGGTAAAGAGGCCACTAAGTTGAGAGTGGTTCGGCCCTTCAAAGGAGTGATATCAACACACCCAAACGAACTAAATATTGTAATACAAATTACAACAAAATTAAAACCAAACCAAA
>JAHWFP010045214.1:915-18993 GCA_023313725.1 Lithobius niger | reverse complement strand
TTTATAGTTCATTTTTAACTAAACCTTGTCCTTTTCGTTAAAAACGAGGCACATTTTTCTTACAACTGGCTGTAAACTTGTTGGTGCGAAGTGCTACTTTCGTAATTTGGCTACAGGATAATTATTTTTGTAGACAGTCTCAACAGCTTTTTTGTTGGTGGGGGGGGGGGGGGAGTTGGGTCACAATTTTTTTGGTCCTTGGCCAGATTGTTGCAGGGTTTTGCAGTTACGAAAAATTTGATAGACACATTTTCATTTCCCCCACTTCCCCGCCGAGACATAACCAATGACCGGTCCCTAAGAATGTATGATCACCCGCCATATGTTCACCAATCAATCTTGTGTTGTCAATGAAGTTGCTAAGCCAGTTAACAATAAATACGGACCGACAAGAACGTTTATTACTTATGACCGAGTGACCCGCTTCCTTCTTTTACCTTAGTGGGGTATACTGCGTGACGACAATCTCCACTAGTCGTTAAAAATTGCGTTTAAGTATACAATCCTAGCCAAAAGAAAAACTGCAGGTCCACCATCTACAGCCGGTGGATTCAGTGGGAAAAAATCTTCTCCTGAAGCAGTAGATGAGTATGATGCTTCAGCGGTGACGTCACGGTGTGGTATCGAAAATTCAACAGACGTTTAAGTGCTATTTGATGAGGACGGTGAGGCTTCAGTGTCGATTTGTTCGGTGAGTTTATGGTATTCACCAGTTGTAGCTTACAGTTCATTCGCCACGTTCCTTAAAATGTTTTTTTATGACATACAGTAAACAGGGTTTGTTTTGCGTTGTAAAAGGTCTACCATACGTTGGAAGTTGCTTGCCCTGCTCGCTTAATCCGCGCACCTCCGTGCTTCAGAAGCGTTTGACAACCATATACAGGCTTACTTTTTCCGTGCGTCTCGCCTGTTGAAACCGACCAATTTGAGATCCATAATTGTGTCGTGTTGTTGATACTAAATAAGCTATGCTACAAATGCATCGTCGTATTTTTCCGTACATTATTTCCGCCGTAATTTATTTATTTATTTTATTTTTTACAAGCACGGTTCTTTCTGATTCATTTCCTGAATATCAATGTTGATCAAACTCTGACGTAATGAAAGTTTTCAGAGCAGATTTTCGCATATCTGAGAAATGATTAAAAAAAAAATCAAGTTACAGCGATGAAAATAGGCCTATTCGAAGCGCAATACAACCCTTGGAGTCACGGCGTCCAGAAAAAAAGGACAATCAAGAAGCGGACCAAAGGTAAGTCCCAACTCGTACTGCAAGCTTTGTGAGGGGGCCCCGGGGTCCCCGAGCAAAGCGAGCAGCAACCAACAGCCCAGTGGTTAGCGTCCTTGTCTCCAAACCAAGCGAATGACGGTTCGAATCCAACGACCGACTCAGCTATTTGGGACTTGAAAAAAAATCACCACGCATAATAGAACAGTGACACGACATAGTATATTATATTATTAGTATGTTATTGTATATAACTCAATTCTGGAGCCTTAATGGGTTAGCTGCAAGGGGCACTACGGAGAGAAACAGAAGGGCGTCGTACTGAAGCCGATGCTGTGAAGATTGATTTCTTAGACCTAAAACGCGCGATTTTTGTTGTTGGAGAAAACAACGTTATTTTAAGCCTAAGAAATCCGCTCTTCCGTTGTTTTTCCCTCCTTTTGTATGCAGTGCACCTTGTAGTTATGCCCAACAAAACCCATACTGGTGCCAATATGGCGGAAATGTCAGTGCTCTGTACGTGACTCAAAGGGCACGTAATTATTTTTCATTTAGCGCTAGTGTTAAGTGTCTCATTTCCGGAAGAGTCGAGGTATATAGAAACAAGCCGCCCCCACAACGAACGTGTTTTAATGGTATTTTTCTTTTTACAATACTGTTTCTCCGTAACTACGAAACTACAATAATTTCTGTAACTGTCTGGTAACTACCACGTTGTTGGAACTGTTTTGATTTTTCAGCGTTGAGACATTCTTTTCCTTGGATACTCACAAAGTTGGTGCCACTGTGTTTCTTCGTTTGTAACTAGCCTAATATTTACAGCTAATTTAGTTTTTTTTTTTATAATTTCAGTAAAAAATGGTAATCTGCGTATATTAATTAAAGTGTGCAGTTGAGTTAATGGTTACACGACAGCTCAAAAATGTGACAAATTTCTTTCCTTCTCCAGATGTTGTTACATGACAGCCATGATTCTCCCAATCATTACCTTTACTATGATGCTGGCCAAGTTATCCACCCTGGGTACGAAACCACTGCCACCTTCACCACCAAACGGGTAATGTCTCTGCAGTGATAAAACGTCATATTATTATAGTATATAACTCTACGCTGGAGCCAATAATTGGGCTAAATGCAAAGGGCACAAGATGGGTAAAAGAAGGGGAGGGGTCTTACTGAAGCCAATGCTGTTAGAGCGGTTTTTCTTAGGCCTAAAACGCGCGATTTTTGCCGATTTGTTGGCTGCCGCTGTAATTTTTTAACAAGTGAAATCTTTTCTTTTTCGATTACAACCTCGCAGTATAAGGGAATGGAGAAAACAACGTTTTTTTTTAGGCCTAATAAAGCCGCTCTCAAAGCTCTGGCTTGACTACAAAAGCCATTGTTTTTACCTCCATTTTAATCTGGTGCCCCTTGTAGCTATCTCTTCAGATGTTAGCCTCATAACCAATATAGCGTTATTGTCGTTTCGCTGCTCTTTTGTTTACCGTCTTTTAACAGACTGCACACAAAATTGAAATCTTTATTAGAAACAAACGAACTCTTATGGTGTTGGGGGTGACGTTTAAATGAACCGAGGTGAGAACAGAAAGGAAAATGAACAAGCTTTTTCATTGTTGTTGTAGTATTTAGTCCATGTGAAATTTTCATACTGCCTTAAAATTTTTTTTGACGGTTTTAGGTCCTGGTGCGTATTACTGATACTTGCGGCTACGAAAAGCGGAAAATCGGTAAAAAAAAAAAAATAAAAATAGTGGTCACATGTATCCTCAATAAGGTGGAGAACGGGCAGTTCACAACTATTGTTTTGCAGAAAATTGCAAAATTAAACAAAAAAAAGTTGGCAAGTGTGTGTGGGATGTATGGGGCTACCTGTTTGTCGTATTCGAGTTAATGCCATAGTAACGGGGTAAAAATTTACCAATGTACAAAGATACATTAAATGGTAACCTATATGCAGTGAAGCAAATACATGTGCTTCACTGTTGTGGCGACGAGTTTTTGGTTGCTTCTCTATGATGGAAGGTTGCATACCATTTGAAATACCAGTATTTCTCCAGCATTGGCATTATTATTGTTAATATAGGAATGACGTAAAGAAGAGTCGTTGGGCCAATACTCACTTCGTTGTAGAGGTGTGCGCCAACACATCATTCTTCGGCCGCGGCAAAAGATCAAATTTTTCCGCTGCGGTGGCGGCAGCTGTGCGCTGATATTAGGAGAGCAGACTTTCAAAAAATTTAGGCAGCGGCGTTGATGGCTTTCCCGTAGAGCATGCAAATGTTAACCTGACCTTTTTCTCTTCATTTGCAGAAAGTTATTTACTATTTGTAACTGCTGCAGATCAGTGTTTACGAATTTTGATTGTTATTAAAAGCAAACGTAGCGGACGACAATTTCGTTGTTTGTTGGCTGATTTTTATTCCATTTCAAAGTTTATAACGATCCTTTGCACTGCATTTGTTAAAATCAATGGCAGAATTATCGGCGGAGGCGGCATGGCGTAAAAACAACTTGGCCCATGTGGCGTTTGGTTTTCGACCGGCGGCGGAGGTGTGACGTGGCGGCACACACGTCTACTTCGTTCTGCATGAAGACCCCATGAGGCCAGTTGTAGAACGAATACCCGTTTCACTTTAACTAAAAACATATGCTAAAATTAAAGCTGTGGACGATTCTTTCCGTAATAAATGTATGTGAAAAATATTAACTACGCTGCAATTAGTATAAGCAATTGGTTAGTTCGCCAGTAGCAGGATTCAACCAATCATGTGAGGGGAGGAAGGTGTTGGTTTTCAAGCTAAGGCCGACTGCGATAGAATTGTATGTATTGTATCCCTGGCCCACGCCAGTTCTGGTGTGCACCAGGAAGTTATTACTCTTAGCGCTGTTTTGATAATATTAGATCTTGGCGACGTTAAGTCAACTGACCTGGAACCAGGGTGCTAAAATGTGTAGCCTCTCTCCCACTCAAAATCGCGATATGCAGAGAAATACAAATCGAGAGCCACAACATTCACGTTTATAAGGCTTTTGGCATTATTTATTAATATACCAGTATTTTTTTCTTCAACAGTATGTCCGAAGTAATTTGCCTAACCGTCCTTGCAGTCAAGCAACCGAAGCCAGGAAATGCAAAAAAACTTGCATTGAGAAAGCCATTCTTGATAATTCGACTTGCAGGTGGGTGGTTATGAGAATTGTAGAAAGTGCGAGCTTTTATTTTATATTAGTCTTCCTTTGCATTAGTCTGGTGAATGGCAAACGTATTACACTTTTTTAGGAATGGATTAGCCATGGTTGCACTAAATTTATGGCTTGCCTTTGAGAGAAAAATAGCGTTAAGGAAGTAGTTTATGAAACATGACATCTAACAGCAACGACTCACGGCGGCTTCACCTGCTTCCCCTAGTCAGGTTATATAATTGTTATGCAATTCAACTTTTTCTCTGCCAACAGTAAATATTTGGGTGAAATTTGCACCTGGTTTCAATGATTATCCCCAGAGGGTGTCGTTGTCAGTGAACCAAATTGAGCCTAGACGACTCAACTGCCCAAGCTTGCGTTATTGAGCGTCATCGTATATACGTGATTAGCGTCAGTAAAACAAAGTGATTCGATAAGAATAGTTAGATAGGCCTATTCGTTTAAAACAAAACTGATAGGTCAGATTAGGACGTTAAATAGTTTTAAGACAGGTCAGAAGTGGCAGATCAAGATTTTTTTTAAATCCAGCATTTTGGTGTAAAATGTGTTGTAGTTATGGACAGAGATCAGTACAATGCTTGGTTTAATGATATGAGCCACTTGTGCCAAAACTTCAACCGTGGTTCAAATTTCTTGTAATGAACTGAAAACGGTTTGAATGAAACACAGTAAGTTCTTCGACTTTGAAGATTGCTCACACAGTTCTACTTTATCAATTTTCGAAGTATTGGAACTGTATATTACCATGATTGAATGGCTCTATCAATGCCGCTATAGAGCTCTGACATTTGCGCCATATTGGCTCCAAGTATGGGTTTTGGAGGGCATAACTACAAGGTGCACTACATAAAAATGAATGGAAAAACAACGGAATAGCGGATATCTTAGGCTTAAAATAACGTTGTTTTCTCCAACAACAAAAATCACGCGTTTTAGGTCTAAGAAATCACTCTTAACAGCATCGGCTTAAGTATGACGCCCATCTGTTTCTCTCCGCGCCCCTTGCAGCTACCCATTAAGGCTCCAGCATAGAGTTATATACAATAATACTACGTCGTGTCACTGCTCTATAGAGCATCGTCAAGTGACGTCATATTGCTACAAGAGAGATACCTGCAAGGGACACTAGATTGAAATGGTGGGTTAAACAACGGCACTTCAAGTCAAGCCAGTGCTTTGAGAGTGGATTTCGTAGGCTTAAAAAACCGTTTTTTTCTCCAATCCCTTATGCTGCTTAGGTTGAAATTGGAAAATAAAGATTCTACTTGCTTAAACATGTCAGCAACTGCTAACAAATCGACAAAAATCGCGCGTTTTAGGCCTAAGAAATCCAGTCTAATAGCTTTCAGTAAGACTTCAGTAAGGCGCTCTTCTTGTCCCCCACCAGTGCACCTTGCAGCTAACCCAATAACTGGCTCCAGCATAGAGTTATATACTATAATACTACGTAGTGTCACTGCCCTATTGTTTATTTCAAGTTTAATGGACTCTCCACTGGGATTACTTAGTGGATGCGATGTGACGCCGCCTAAGGCCGGGTTTATGCAACGACTCGCCTTTGCATTCTCGCAGCTATAATTTAATCACAATGGCAAAGTTGTCGTTGCCATGGTAACAAAGCTATCTGGATTAGCTAAATCCGACGTCGTTTGAGGAAATCTTTTAAGTCTTATAATCCGTGACAATAAGATAAGGAATTCCTCCTGACGAAATTTTCACAGCCGCTTCCGAACTCGGATTATTCAGTGTTTTCATTGCGAGTCGACAGAGCTAAAACCGCCGCCATGTTGGCATTTCAGATGATTTCTAGCTTCTAAACGCGCCCTAAGAGAATATATTAAAGCACCTATAGGAGCCACTGATGCATGATGGGTTCTGGTACTACTGATGGAAGCATGTACTACTTTAGCCACGTTGTCAGAAGAGCGGTATTGAAACTTATCTACATTATTTGCAGTGCTAAAACAACACGCTCACTGGCGGTTTCTTTCCCCTTTCATTTAGTTGCAATTTGCAGTGCTAAGTGCGTTGGACCCGTCTCTTTGCCTCGTTTTATTCAGTGCTAGTGATATTCACACACAACAAAACATCGGCGTTAACTTGGCTGCAGAAACAGGATGGTTGCTTCTTAATGAAAACAACTTCAGACGCTCTACTGGAAAAAAAAATGGTAGATGCAGGTGATATCACAAAAAGCAGCCATAAAATTCGATTTATTATTTTCGATTGCGAATTTTATGGCTGCGTCTTAATCGCTCTAACTGACTGCAGTTTTGTGATAGCACATACATCTACCATTTTTTTGCAGTAGAGTATCAAAGTTTTTATCAGTGAGAGACAGCCATCCTGTATCTGCAGCCAAGTTATTTACACCTTAACGTTAACGGTTTTCGTTGATGTGCGCGATGACAGCATTCACCCAGAGTTGACAGCCGTCATTTTGCTGCATGGTACGTAGCTGATTGTGTGCTAGTGTGCCAAGGTGCTGTTTCCTTTGGTCGTTTAGTTCCAATGGCGTGGCTGTGAAGGTAGCCATGTAGCACAATGCTGCAGATGCTGCACCACTGTTAAGGAAAAGAAACGCTCGATTTACTGCAAGCTGAAAGTACAGGCAGCAGCTCAATACATGTGAAAGCTTCCAATGACGTCTGCCATGTTCGTGACACCAAATGCCAGGAAACTGACAATGATCCCAAAATATATCTACATTGGCTTGCTTCATCAACCAACCTAGTCCTGAAATAGTCAGTCTACATCACTAGTTGAGTGATACTAGTTGCTTACGCTTTAAAAAAAAAAAGATACATTTCAGAAATTGTGAACAAAAAAAACATGGTGTCCGAAAAATTGCTTGCCGACGATTGCTTGTCAGATGAAATTGCTCAATGGGTAAATTGGTCCCCAACAGGAAAATTTCTCCCCATGCAAATTTTTCATCCTCCACATTTGCCTCCACAGCCTCCACATTTTGCTGTTGTACAATACAGCCTGCCTGAAACGAATAATATTTGTGAAGGTGTAGTATCGTTTTTCTACGAACTGATTGGTTCTTACCATCCAGGGATATGGAAATTTATATAAAAGCATCCAAGATGGCCGATACGAGGTGGCCATCTTGGATCTCGTCAGCCATCTTGAATCTTCTGTCAGAAGAGCGGAATGTTGAATCTTGTAGCAGCCAGCTTGAATCTCGTTATCCATTTTGTCCGACGCCACTTCCCCATAATGCAATCTGGGCAGCTATGTTCTCACCCGGCTTGTTGAGACATGATGGGCACAGAGGCATATTAATGCTGTCTTGTGGGAAAGCCCACCCAGAAGCAGTGCTGACTGCCTTCGAATGAAGGGGAAATTAAACAGTGTGTGTCCACCAGGTGAGAGAAAACAATACAGGGAGTGTGCAAAAAGGATTTATCACTTACAATTGTGAATTATTAAGAAAACGGCCAACTGTATGATTATCTATGTGGATTGGCACATACGGAATTCGATGTAATTTTAACATTGTTAGCACATTTTGTTAATGGCTACAATATTGTTAATCAGTGCGTAGTACTTAAATTTGCATTATATTTGCCTCAGTCAATAGATGAATGTTTCTTTTGGTGAACTATTTTCTTGTCGAGCAATTGTTGGAGCAATTTCATCTGCGCAGTCTATGTCTCCGACAGATCTTCCTTGGGACTCTTCAGAATTCTCTGCCGCGCTTGCGAAATGCAGAGACAGCAGCGCTCCTGGAATAGATGGCATTCATTATAAGATGTTGCGGACATTGTCGCAGGACGCCATTCATGAGTGTGTTGCTCTCTTCCAAGACATTCTGGATGGCTCCCCGGTTCCTGCACCCTGGATGTACACGGTCATTGTACCAGTGCACAAGGCAGGTTCTGTACGGTCCAACCTCTTAAATTATCGTCCAATATCGCTGCTGTCGAATTTAAGGAAAATTTTTGAACGGATGGTTGTGCGCCGCTTGGACTGGCATTTGGAGTACCATGAGTGTCTTGCGCCGATCCAATTTGGGTATAAGGCACGTCGAAATGCCCAAGATGCCATCTTGTATCTTCTGTCAGGGATTTATGTAGCCTGGTCCCACGGACAGGTAGTTGTTGCTTTGTTCTTGGATATCAAAGCGGCGTACGATACTGTCAGTGTAGACTGGGTTCGCCATAGTCTGGCCAGGATGGGTGTTGGAGAGAAGCTAGTTGGTGTTGTGACTGCCCTCCTAGGCAATCGCCGTTTCTTGACTAAAGTTGATGGTTTCTGGTCTGCTGAAGACAGCTCTGGCCGGGGTTTACCCCAGGGGAGCTGTCTCAGCCCCACGTTGTTTGCTGTCGCAATTAACGAAGTCCTTGTAGAGATTGGCCACTGGTCAAATGTCGTCTGCTATGCTGACGACATTGCCTTGTGGTTTGCAGGTGATGACGTGGATGTCTGCTGCCAGTCTGCCCAGAATGTTATCGGTAGGGTCTCCTCTCGTCTCTCTGAGAGGGGCCTGTTGTTGGCCCCGGCCAAAATTAGTGGTCTTTTCACGGCGTGCGAAGCGTGAGAGGACGCCAGCTTTGGTACTGGTTGACGGTATGACTGTAGTGCAATCCTCTTTGGTTAAGTACTTGGGAGTGGTTCTTGATGAACGCTTGGAGTGGACGCTTCATGCCAATGAGCTGAAGGCCAGAGTGTTGGCCCGTGTCTCGATCCTCAAGCGACTGGTGACGATTGAAGGAGTCACTAAAGGTTCTGTGATGGGGGCATACAGGATGTTTGTTCGGTCACTTTTGGACTACCACCTGCCCTTCTTGTGCCCCTACCAATGTCATTTACGCTCTCTGCAAACTGCTGTTAATGTCTGTCTCCACATTGTCACAGGATGTTTGGTCACCACGTCAGTGCAAGCCCTTTGGACTGAGAGTGGTGAGCCCCCGTTACACATCATAGCGTGTGAACTTCTGGCTGTTTTGTCAATGCGTAATGTCGGTAGAGGTAAACATGACCCTGTTGGTGGTATCATTAGCGATTATTGCAGTCTTGGTCCTGTTGCTCACAGTGTTCTTGGGGCCCCTGGTCTTGGTGCGACTCTGTTGCTGCGCCTCGCACCAAGCTTGCCTCTTGGAGTTGCTGTGGGGACTCCTTTCAGCCCGTGGGCTTGGTGACCGGGTCTAGCAACGGTTTTTTCTTCGCAGTCGCCTCCCGGTAGCACATTCTGCCGTGTGTTTTGTGATGCATCGTTTCACCATGAGTCCTGGACAGGGGGCTTGGGTGTGGCTATCCCATCACTAAAAGTCTTCGGAGTTATCAGCTCGTGTCAGTCTCATCAAGCACAGTATGTGAATTGTGCGCCATTTCGGCTGCCCTTGATGAGGTTTTGGATTTGAAGCTTCCTGCGGTGGTGGTCTACTCGGACTCCAGGTCCGCGATAGCGACTGTGCGGTGAGCTGTGGAGGGGCTGGACCTTGCAGACCCTGTTGTCTACTCGGTGTGCAGGAAGCTGTGGGCTGTAAGCAGTTGTGGTATTATCACTCTTCAGTGGATTCGGGGACATCATGGTATCCCAGGCAACGAGCAAGCTGATGGGCTTGCTAGGCGTGCAGTGGGCTCCAACACGATGTGTCTTGACTTGCTGCAGTCCTTGAGTTCCAGGCGTCCACAAGTTGTGGCGTGGTTTATGAGCCAGTAGACGCGTGAGTGGTCTGCTGCGACCACTGGACGAGGCTTGTATCAAGTTCATCAGGTTTGCAGTCGTCGGTTGGTTTTGGATTGTCTGCCGCGTGTTGATGCGCGGGCCCTGTCGCGCCTGCGCACAGGTCACTCGCTCCTGCGGGAGCACCAGTTTCGCGTGGGGTGGGTGGACTCCCCGGTTTGCCCAGTTTGCTTAGTGGATTTCACACGTGACCATTTTCTTCTTCTTTGCCCGGTCTTCCAGCTCCAGCGGCGTGCGCTGGCTTCTGTTCTTAGGGCGCATCCATCGATTAGTGACCTCTTGTCCCTCCCCGGGGGCCGGGCTGCAGTGAGCAAACTTAAGGCAATCGCTACGTTTGTGCGGGCAACGAGAATTAGGGTGTAGTGCATGGCTCTCTGGTAGTGTTTTCTCCCTTCTTCCTTCTCCCTCCTTTCTTCTGCTAGTGTGGAATTGCTAGTTAATTGGTTGATCAGAGTGCTGGTTGGTGTGAATTGAGGTGTGTAGTTACAGTGGTTGTACCCTGTACTGATTGTACTGGTCTAGTGCGGAGTGCATGGCTCCGGGCGGATTTCCCGTTGTAATAAATTCAATTCATATTCTGGCATGCAATTGTGAGCAAGTAATTGTTGGCGAGAAATTTTCCGGTGCTGTTTTAATTTTGACAGTTAACGTTTGTTGCTGGCAATCCTCTGTTGTGGTTGTGGGGCAGAACACCAGAGTTGATTTAATGCTCCCTTTTGAATCAAATTGAATTAGATTAAATCAAATCGGGTAAACCATAACAGCCATCCGGTTTTCGTGTATTTATTGTTTGCACAATACTGTCATATTGTAACGTATAGTCACCCATACTGAGAAATAATGTAAAAACGTGTTTTTTGACAGGTTGCCGTATTTACAGTCATCTCATCTGAATCTCTGTACCACTCCCATCGAAGCCAAACAGACTTACAAGAGTACTTTCCGTGTCTACGATAGTTTGGCTGATCTCTGCGGCCACTGCAACCGACTATGTGAAGAGAAGTACTTCAGTGTGACCCAAGACGTAGTTAAGCAAAAACCAAACCGAAACTATACTCAGTTCAAAGTTTTGATGCAAGATAATACTATTGAAATTGTAACCGAACAGCAGTCTCACACGTTTGGGGTGTTGTTGTCCGAAATCGGGGGGAGTTTAGGGTTATTTCTTGGAGTTTGCATCCTGACTGGACTGCAAGTCGTTGAATTTGTCATGTTTGAGGTTATCGGAAAGATGCAAGGGTTGAGCCAGTAGGATTCAGTTTTCCAGCTGGAACTGCACCTGACTTGTGCATGCCTATCATATAATACCAGCTATCAGAAAACTGGGTCTCTTCGACAATGAATGACCGTAGCACTAACATTGGGAAGAAGACTAAAGAAAATTCTAACAGCGAAATGATTTACAATAAAATAAAAATAAAAAGATGTTTTGTTTTGATTCAACACGCCAAAAAATGAAAAGATTTTTTGAATAGAATGCTCCCTGTGTGGTTCCATTATCTTTAGCAAAGTTGAAACACCTTGAACTGCCCATAAGGTGTAAACCAATTTAAAGAAAAAAATAAAAACTTGATGGGATGTGCACCTTAACCTTCTCTTATCCATACAAGACATTAGTAATAATAAAATAACTTAAATGTTAGTCAATATTATTTCCTTTTCAACTGTTAGTTTGGTATGTCAATATCACTGCAAACGTGGGTGATATGGACGCACTCCAATAATTATTTTAGCAATCACGTTAAACCAACAGTATAATTAACTGAACAAAAAACGGCTTAGCCGTTTAAGAAAAAAATATTAGAGCTCGTATCCCCATACTCACAGCCCTGAAGGTACACGAATAAAAACGGATTAGAGTTCACTCGAACGCAACGAACTATAATTTTAACTATAATTTGTGTTCATTTTGTAGCGTTTTGCTGTTGATGGCGTCTATTTTGTGTGTGTTTGTGGGTTTAAGTATTGCGAATTGGAGTTCAAATTATAGTTCGTTGCGTTCGAGTGAACTCTAATCCATTTTTATTCGTGTAGCTTCAGGGCTGTGAGTATGGGGATACGAGCTCTAATGTTTTTTTTCTAAACCGGAAGCCGTTTTTTGCTCAGTTAACTTGTTGGCTTTTTTCACTTCCATTTTATATGTGTCCACTGTTCACCGATTTTTGTTTTCGAAAAAACGGAACATTAGAAATGGATACTCATGTTTAGGTTCCTCCGAAGGTTTGTCCCATGATTATTATTTAATGGCAACGCATTAGCGTATTTCTGGATTTAGCATGCGTCATCTCGATGAGTAGTTGATTCTGGATTGTTTCAGTATCGTGGCAACAATTGCCGAAACAATTCAACTGCTTCCCGAAGCCCGCATTGAAAAAGTAAATAAGTCATTCAGTCATGTCGGCCGCCCGTTTTTGAGGCCGTCAAAATTCAAGACTTCGCACCCTATGGTTTAAAACTTGAAGATTTAAGGAAAAATCAAGACCATTTAATTTTGGTTCTCCACAACGAGCTAGCTAGCTCAAACAACTACAATGTTAGTTTCCCGGCACCCAACCATTGTTGCATCTTATTCGAGTGAGCTATAATGAGCGAGGGTAAATTCTGTAATAATTAATACAACCAAGCTGTCTGTAACTGTACATAACTGTATAACTGAATACGTTAAGTTATAGATTAAGTTTTAGCGTCGAGCGTATGACTTATGGTCTGTAGGCTCGTGTAGTGAATTAAAAGTAAAAAAAGCTATAATCCGATATTGTGCGCCTCGCCTATTGTTACCCTATTGTTACATGTTACAGCATTGTAACATTTTGACATTGTTAGCCGCTCCGCCACCTCGCCTCCTCCTCCTGTCCATTTTTTTGAAATTCTCGTGCGCAAACGAACTCTAATAAGCAAATAAACAAAGCATTTTAGCAAATAAACAAAGCCAACGGAAAATATTCAAACTGAATGGTTGAAACCAGATTTTAATAATAAAAAGTTAAGTAAGGCTTACATTCAATGATGCGTCCTCAGGCAGCGATCTGCGAAAGGCCGGTGCAGCAGTAACTGTTCCTGGCATGTTTTATTAGTGGTTATTAGTGGTAAAACTGTCACATTATTTTATGCACGTCAAAACTGTAAAAATAAATAATAATTTGTGTGATGCTTTCTTCATGAGCACAACAAATTTAAGAAACTGGACGGAAAGCCAAATGGGCTCGAGAAGTGTATGGATGCAAACCTATTTACGTTCCTGTTAAACAAATATCAGATTCCCTGAGCATGTAATGAACGCACGACCTATGGTACTAAATGCCGAAGTCCTACACTAAGCCTTGTCAGTATGTCATAGCGGTTGGACTTCGACACTTGGTTTCAAAGGTCCTGGGAAAGCTGGGCTCAATTCCCCGCTCAGGAAGTCTGACATTTAAGTCCAAAAGGCAACGTATTTATTTAAAAGAAGGGTCTAAAAACTACGGCCCGGGGGCCAGAAACAGCCCGCGAAAAACTTTTGCTTTATTTCCACTAAGTGCGATTTTCCAGTTGTTTATTCTCTTGAAGGTGTATTTTCTCTTCCCCTGTGTGAAGCGAATGTTACTTTTTCGAAACTAGGAAGAAATGACTTTGTTCAGGAAATGCTTTGTTCGCTTTGGCGTTTCCACTTCTAGATTCCAACATCGATAAACTGGCAAGTGAGTAGTAATCCCACAATTTCCAACATGGTGTCTGGGGGTTGGGGCAGGAGTTTAGTGAGGAGCAACTGTAGTTTTGGGGTGGGGTGGAAAAATACTGTTATCTTAATATATAAGAACACATCATAACAAGTATTTGGTGTTGAGGCTAGGTCACTCCTCACTATATACCTCGGTGGTGAGGGGGGGGTGGATGGGTACTGATGTAACCCACTAGGATCAGATGAACCCATTAAGGCCCATCAGATGAGGCCCAAAATGGATAAGGGCAACTGTGCTGTAAGGCCCTCAGTTTGAAAAGTTTGGGGAACGCTGATTTAAAGCCAAAAGAAGTAAGTTGTAAGAAACGCCAATTTTCTAAAACGTGTCCTCCTTGAAAGAAACTAACACGAGAGTAGCAAGACACTAACACGAAACAGTCAAGAAACTGACCCAAAACATGCTAGACACTAAAACGAAACTACCAAAACACTAACATAAAACTAGCAATACAGTAACACGAAAATCAATGAAACTAATACTGAACTAGCAACTGACAGGAGACTAGCAATACAGTAAGAAGGACTTAGCAATACACTAAGAAGATACTAGCAATACGCTAACAACAAACCCGCAAGACAGTAACACGAAACTACCAAGCAACCATAAACATGACAGTAACAAGAAACGAGAAAGAAATAATTTAAACTACTGTGAAACCAGTAATAAACTCACAAAAATCTAAAAGTTCAAGTATAGGCAGAAATCTAACAAGAAACTTGGCAATGCACTAATAGCACGAACTTGGGAATAAATTATCGTAAAAAAAAAAACAAAATTCGTAAAAAGAGCTGCCAAGTTCCCACCTAAAACGTAATATCTGTCTAAAACCAAAAAGACTAGCAAGAACCCCAAAGTTTCTAAAACGTGGCCGCCTTGCAAAGCAGTGATATCTGCCCAACACCAACAGCAAAATCCACAAGTTTTCAAGAACTGTCTGCATTGAAAAGCAGTGATATCCACCGAAAACCAACAACAATAGCAAGAAATTCTAGGTTCTACAAAACACTTTGCGAATCAGTGAAATTAACATAAAACCAACAACAATAGCATGAAACACCAACCTTCTAAACAATGTCTACCTTTCATCTCAAAACCGACAAAGGCAGTGAGAACCACCAAATTTCTACAGCCCCAACTAATGTCACAACCTGGCTTCGTGGGAACAAACATGACATCAGGAGTGAGATGAATCCGAAGCTCAAAAGATGCATTGGAGTCTTTAAAGAATAAATCACAGTAAGTCATAAAATCAAAGTATCGCCAAGCACGGTACACATTCCGTTTTCTCATTAAATGTAGATGATTTTTTTTTCAAAATACTCATAATTCTGACTAAAATTGAAGGTTCTTTAAAATTTTTATGGGGGAATGTTACTATAGCCACTCAATATTGAGTGAAGCGAAATTATATTTCTTTGAACGTGCTTGACATCAAAGATCTGGGAACACAGAGAGATGTGTTCCCTGCTCTAAGATGCCAAGCACGTTCGAAGAAAATATAATTTGTATAAAGTAAGTGCAAAGGAGTTTTTCGCTTTTTACTCAACAGTGATTAGCTATAACGACATTCCCCCGTAAAAAGTGATAAATATGATAAAATATATCTGCAAATGATAAAAAATAAAAATAAATTTAAAAAAAAACATTTTATCTTCAAAATGGACGCTTCATTGAACATTTAAAATCGTTCGTGGTATTCCT
Organism: Lithobius niger; assembly: GCA_023313725.1. NCBI lineage: Eukaryota > Metazoa > Arthropoda > Chilopoda > Lithobiomorpha > Lithobiidae > Lithobius > Lithobius niger. The sequence continues at coordinate 3,440 of JAHWFP010045214.1, read as the reverse complement.
TATGCAATCGTGAAACGATTCGTCATACAACTTGTAAGATTTTTTTTTCACATTGACGATTATTATAGACCAACAGTGTTGCAAACAAATTGATAACATACATGAAAATAACGTAAAAAAACAGTAAAGCTTTCTACTATCAAATTTGAAGGTTTTGAAAGACATTTACATTCGTTGCCAGTAACATTTTCGGCAAGGTTGTGAAGCAATGCCCCATTTGCCCCATTTACCATTTTTCTTTGCCTTCTTACCCTTTTGGTAGACAAAATCATGAAGAAAATTCGTAAAACAAAAGCAAAAACTTAATAAAAAAAAAAGGCTTTTCGAGGATCCATTACTCTAATTAGGCCAAAGTAAGGCACGTCCCAAAAGAAAAAAAAAGTCCTCAGAAAGGTCCCGTGCCCCCCCCCCTTTTCTTTGTTGTTGTTCTGCGGGCACCCTTGTCGGTGCGTCCGACATTTTATATGAAAACGAACCATCCACAAGTAAAAAAAAATAAAAAGTACCGCCGAACCTGCCGTCCTTTGAAATAATGTTTTAAAGGAGCAACTTGAAATTTTTACAATGGGTGTCATATTGTAATGAATTTTAATGCTAGAAGTGTTACCTACATTGCCCATTTTCAGTATTTATTACGGTGAAAAATAACTTGCCGTTTAAAAATAAAATTAAATGTACACAACGGGTGTATTACGGGTTTCGTTAAAAAATAATCGAGTGCTGAGAACAAGTTTATAGTTAAAACGGGACAGAAAGCCATATATGTTGTTTGTATATGTATGCGTGTTGAATGCTTCCTATGGACGTTTCCTTTTTAGGCCATGTCAGTATGGATGAGCGGTTAGGACTTCGGCCTTTGATTTCAAAGGTCGTGGTTTCGATTCCCCGCTCTGGCAGTGCAATAGGCAACGTAAATAGGTTTGCATCCGTATTATTTAAGTTTATAGTTCTCAACCTTCGTTCATTAATGCGTTCCTGCATCCTTGTATCCTAGGTGCACCTATCTTTCTGGGTTTAACTTTGGTGGTGACTTTCGCGCGGTCCAGGGGGTGACCGGTGCCAGGTCACAGTCTAGGTTTTGGGCAATTGTGAACTACCTGTCGTCTACGCACGAGCTAATCTGAGGCTTCTCGGGGTCCGCTGGAAGTGGAAGAGATCCTGTGTATCCCTGGTGTGGGCTTGGCATCATTTTTGTCGTGGCTGTTACAATTCTCTGTTCTGGTTCGCATGTGTTTGCTGATTGTGTCTTGCTATTCTGTATTGGTCTATGATGTAGAGTGCTTGCTGCACCGGCCTTTACCTCAATAAAATTCAAATTCAATTCAATTCGATGCGGACATCAGTAGACAAGGAAAGGTGAATCCCTTTACAAATGCTTTGGTTAAACAAAGTTCTGGCGATGCTAAATCATCTGACCTGAAGCTGAGAAAATAAACCCATCACGTTTCTCCCAGTCGGCCTTGTGGTAAGTGATAGAGCTCAGAACGGTATTACAGCACTGCACAGCTCAGTTACAGAACGGTATAGTTACAGGCATGGACACTCCCACGCATGCAGAAGGCTCTTGTTTAAACTGGAAACCTACACAGAGCAATGAAAAGCCAGTGCTACACGGTACATGCTTTCACTTTTAATAATTGTGGTAACTACTAGAACTACCGGGGCATCTGACCACTAAACATTTAGATTGGAAGTCTACAGAATCTGACATCTAGCGCTATATAATACTATCTATACCTTGCCTGCACCAAACGAAGGAATACACAATGTCATCAAGACACACGCTAGTGTGTCGCCCGCCAAGATAAAACGATAACATCCAGGTAAAATATATATATGAGCATGGCGACCACTAGACACGTTGTGTCTTTACAGCAAAGGCAGTTAGGCTGTTTTCAGCGATCTGAGGATAAATAACAATGCTACAGAAAAGGCTGAAACTTGTTGGATCGGGAGGCTTTGGTCGCCTGGCAACATAAAAGTCACTGTTAGTGACACAGCTTCACGTTTTCTTGTTGAAAAAACGACGAGCATAACGGTGATAATTGCCTAATTACTACTTACTACTAACTACTGGTAACGCTTTTTTGTATCACGAAAATAAATTCTTCCATGCGGTGAATAAAGCTGGTTCCTAGCTTATTTTACAGGTATTGCTCTGTAGATGTGCCCTTTTCATATGGACCTTTCTGATTGGTCAAGTAGTACAGGAGTTAGGGAGCTCCAAACGACCAAATTGATTGTCTTAGATTGTTTTAAACATTGTGATTATCCGATAATGCCAAAATGAACATTGAACAAATCCGTGCGTTCAGTACTAACAAAAAAATATAATCATTTCAAAGACGATGACTGCTGTCCTCAAAATCTGACGGTAGCCAAAATATATAAATATATATACAGGGTGTTCGGAAATTGGTGTCAAATATTTTGAGGGTCCGCTGTGTGATCAAAGATAAGAAGAAAAAGTCCTATAAACATGGGTCCGGAAATGCACCAGTCTTTAGTTACAGCCCCCCCCCCCC
>JAHWFP010045213.1:0-10104 GCA_023313725.1 Lithobius niger | reverse complement strand
GCCGTGTCAATCTGGCTTAGCGGTAGGACCTTGGCCTTTGATTTCAGGGGTCGTGGGTTCGAATCCCCGCTCAGGCAGTTTGACATATAAGGCCAAAGGGCAACGTAAATAGGTTTGCATCTGTATTTAGTTAAAAACATGTAACCTCAGACGCAGAGTTGGAAAGGCGTCTGAGGGAACAAGGCCGAGATCCCTCCTGAGAGGGCCAGAAACGGCCCCTTTCGCTGCAGAATCCGCCTGCTCGTTTCCACCTATCCCAACATGGCCTGGGATCCAGCAGAAAAGCACGGTTTTCCGCTGGCCAGGCAAGCGGGAAAGCAAAGCTTGGACACGTTGTGTCAAGCGGTTCCGAGGAATGTAATTCGCCAAGGACTCCAAGGGCACTCATGGAATCACTAAAGATAATGAAATGCGTGCCCTGAAGGTCAAGGATCCATTCCACTGCCAAACCGAGAGCCAAAAGCTCCGCAGAAAACACAGAATAGCCCGATGGAAGGCGATGGGCAACCGTCACTCCCTTACACAGACAAGCACACCCCACGCCAAATTCTGACTTCAACCCATCAGTAAACAGCCGCCGGAACTCCTGTAAGTACCTTGCAGGTAGAGTGGAACCCTTAGAGAGGGACGCCAGAGCGAAAATGAAAATGCCACTTGGGACAAGCCAAGGGGCCACTGGCATCCCCTCAAGCCTCAAGACACAGGGCATCTCAAAGGCTATTCCCTGACAGGACTGCTGGAGCCTATCGCGGAAATCACCCTTACCCACCCTGCGGCGACCGACCCGCAAGTCTGGCCCAAAAACCATGGACGAAGCAGGACTGGATTGCACAGCACGCAAACGCGCAGCATACTGAATGGCAAGCTGTCGCCGACGAATGGTCAAAGGTGGCTCCGAGGCCTCAGCATAGAGGCTGACCACTGGAGACGTCCGAAATGCCCCAGTCGCCAGACGCAGGCCACTGTGATGCAGTGTCCAATATCTGGAGAGTCGAGTCACTAGCCGAACCATACACCATGAACGCATAATCAAGTTTGCTGCGGACAAGGGCTCGGTAGAGGCGCAACATGGCAGTGCGATCGACACCCCATGAAGTGCCCGACAGAACCCGCAAGATGTTAAACGCCCGCAAATCTTTGTCTTTAAGTTGACGCCAAGTGTGGAAGCCAAGATAACCTGGAATCGAACACCAGACCCAGGAAACGTGCCTGGGTGACAACAGGAATTTGGGCCTGTCCCAAGTACAGGCAAGGATCTGGGTGCAGTGTTCGTTGGCGGCAAAATTGGACGCACACAGTCTTGTCCGGAGAAAACCGTAAACCATTACTGATCGCCCAGGTCTGGACTTTGTTAACTGCCAGCTGTAGCTGCCGCTCGCAGGTCTGCATGCGAGCTGCCCGAAAGCGCAGGCCGAAGTCATCGACAAAGAAAGACTGGGGAACAGCAGCTTCCTGAGCAATGGGGTTCATGCCAATAGCAAACAAGACGACACTAAGAACGCCCCCGTGAGGCACACCATTCTTCAGAACAAATGGGCAGGAAAGAGTAGCCCCCACACGAACGCGAAAAGAACGGCCGGAGAGGTAAGCGGAAAAGAACAGTGGCATCCGTCCCCTCAAGCCACAGTCATAGAGATTACGGAGATTCCCATAACGCCATGGTCGTATCATAAGCCTTCTCCAAGTCAAAGAAAACTTTAACCAGATGTTGACGCAGGCGAAAAGCCTCCCTCATATCTGATTCAAGGGCAACAAGATGATCGATAGTTGACCGAAACCGTCGAAAGCCACACTGGGACGCAGATAAGAATCCCCGTGATTCCAACACCCAGACCAACCGCTCACTAACCATCCGTTCTATAAGTTTGCAGACACAGCTAGTCAGGGCGATTGGGCGATAACTGGAAGGAGAAGTAGGGTCTTTGCCCGGTTTTACAATCGGGATGACCACTGCCGCCCTCCACGCAGCTGGAATAGAGCCCTCCGCCCACACACGGTTGAACATTTCCAGCAAGAACTGCTGGGAGGCAAGAGGCAGATGTTTCAACAGCTGATAGTGAACATCATCAGGGCCTGGGGCGGAGTCATGGTACTTGGACAAAGCTGAAACAAATTCCCGCCTGGTAAACGGTAAATTGTACTCCTGTAGCCCGTCGGAGCGACAGTCAAGAGAGCGAGCCTCTTCCCTACGCTTAATTCTGAGGAAACCAGGATCATAATGGTCATCACTCGAGACCCGGCAAAGATGAAACCACGGCATTCACCACCCTCAGCTGCGATACCAGGGAAGGCACGTTCATCCCCGAGATTTGGCGCATCTTCCTCCACACCTGCTGAGAAGGCGTGGAGCGTGTGATCGACGAATCATAAGCCGACCACGAAGCACGCCCAGCCTCACGGACGACAAACCTGGCACGGGCACGACAACGCTTAAAAGCAACAAAATTGTTAGCAGTTGGGCTAACTGTACAAGCACACAACGCTCGCCTGCGGGCCCGAATAGCCTGCCCGCAAGCAGGCGTCCACCACGGAACAGGAACCCGTCTCGGCTGTGTGGACGTACGCGGGACAGAAGCATGAGCAGCAGCGAGGACCACATCAGTGAAATGAGTTGAAAGCTCATCCACATCAGTAAAGTCCTGCACCGCATGCTGGAAAACAGCAGCCTCAGCAAAGGCCAACCACTCAGCTCGTTTCAGCGCCTCTGGGCTGGCCTGGAAGCAACAGAACCTCCGTGTTGTGGACAACACAATGGGGAGGTGATCGCTCCCATGCAGATCGGCAGTGCCAGCCCAAGTGAAGTAAACCGAGATAGCTAGAGAGCAAAAGGCCAAGCCCACCGCTGACCAATTATCTGTAGCCAGATTGCAGTGAGTCATGGCACCATCATTCAAGACACAAATGGACCCCCCCTCTGCATCCACTCCTCAAGGATCCTCCCTTTGTTGTCAGTATTAGGTCCTCCCAACTGGACGTGGTGGCTGTTAAAGTCGCCCAGCAACAGGAAAGTGGCAGGAAGCTGGCGGGCCATGTCCTCCAGGTCACCAACCCCAAAGACCCCATCCGGTGGTAAATAAAGCGAACAGACGGTAACATCGAAGTGGAAAGAAACTCTAACTGCTACCGCCTGAAATCTAGTGTGCAGAGGCACACTGGCATGCGGCTGAGAGTGTTGAACCAGCACTGCAACACCACCATGTGCACGTGGCACAGGGTCTGCATCCAGACGGTAGATAGAATAACCCCGAACAACCGGATTATCCGACGCCTTAAAGCAAGTTTCCTGAAGGCAGCAGCACAGAGGTCGCCAATGCGACAAAAGCAGTCGCAGCTCTTCTGCATGGGTCCGATAACTTTGGCAGTTCCACTGAACGATGGTATGCGCAGGCATTAGGACGGGCTTAAGACTGGATCATCCTCCTCAACTCCTCCCCTGGGTGATCCGAAAATATGTGAATCGTCCCCCGAATCAAAAGTCAGAGTGAGGTCCAGAACGAAGTTGTCCTCGGAAGGAGGAAAAAGTTCAGGAGAAGAGGAACAGGAAATCTCTCCCTGCTCCATGGGTAAAGGAGTATCAAATTGTAGAGGGGGCGCAATGGACCCCCCAGCAAGCTGGTCGTTCAACGACCGTTTCACCTTCTCTCTTGGTGGCGACTTCCTCACGGGTGGTGTTGAGGCTTTACCAGCAGGAGCCTTCTTCGACACTTTCTGTGGTGCACTACGGGCGGGAGGAGGCATAACTGCAGCCTTAACCTGCCTGGGAACAGTTACAGGAACAGTAGCAGGAGCAGAAACAGTAGCAGGCTGGGCAGATGTCGACGGCAAGGCAGCAACCGGTTCCGAAGAACCCAAAAGACCCTACAAAGATGGATGTTGCTGGGTCAACAAAGTAACAAGCATGCCCACCGTCCTCGTCAAAGACCTGAGCTCAGCACGCAAATCCGCCAAATCAGCAGACTCACTAACTGGGCCAGGCAATGGCGCACTGCACACCTGCGCAAAAGATCGGGTCATCGGCACAGCCGATAGTTTAGCATTCTTCCGGGCCTTCGAGTAGGAAAGCCCGTCCTTCACCTTCAATTCCTGCACACGACGTTCCTCTAAATAAACACGGCAGTCCCGTGAAGAGGCTTGGTGCCGATCACCGGAGTTGACGCACTGCTCCGGGCCAGCACACTCAGCGCCTTCATGGGCTGCCTGAGCACATCTAACGCAGGTAGGCTTACCTTTACACGAGCCGCTGGTGTGGCCGAAGCGTTGACAGCGGAAACACCGCAGGTAACCGGCAGTAATGTGCTGTGGTGCAACTGGCATATCCGAGGTCAGGAAAAAGGTGTCAGTTGGCTGGGTACCATTCTCGCCTTTCCGCGTCAAACGCTTCACAGCCGTAACGCCTTGTGACTTGAGTTCGTCTAGGATGACATCATCACTGAGACCCCTCAAATCAAAGCACGTCACGACCCCTTACTGCTATTTAAGGTACGATGTGGCTTCACACGCACCGGGCATAATCCCAGTGCACTCGCCTTCAAAAGCCTCTTTGCCTGAGCATCGTCCGCAACTTCCACAAGGTATCCCCCAGCACGGAGCCGAGAGACACTCTTCGGATCTGAACCACAGATCCCTTTCAGTGCTTTGTGGACAGCGAATGGACCGAGTTGTGTAACATCTCGGCCCTCGCCTGTCACTACCAGGAACTTCGGGACTTGGTCCCGACTTTTACTGACATCTGGTAACTGGGCATCAAGCCCAACCATCTCCGATTCCCTCCTCTGGCGCTTGCTAGTGGTGCGAGGAGGGTAAGAATTTTTTGGGGAAGAAATTTTTTGGGAGGAGGGGGGGAAGTAGATGCCATGGAGAGCAAAATGAAGTCGCGGCGGTGCGCCCCCCCCCAGAAAAGAAAACCCCGTGCGGCACTCGGGTGATGCAGGGCCGGAAGCCCCATATCCAGGGCCCTGCACCAGGAAGCTAACACCGCCGTCTATCTCGGTGAGGTGGCAGCCTAAGCATGCCGAGAGGCGAGGCCACCAAGGAAGCCGTACACACCACCGCCGTCGATAACCCAAACAGTTCGGGTCCGTGATGCAGATGGATACAGAACAAGCCGCCTCCCCACATCGACTGGACACGAAAGGTCATAGCCGATTGACCTTAGGCCGGCTCGCCCAGGCCACCCGTCCTCCGGAATAAGGAGCCAAAGCCCGAAAGCCAGGATCTCCGCCTCCACGGATTACTAGGTTGCAGCACACGGCCAACATGCTGGGGGATGAGGATGAAAAGCCCAGTGGCCAAAACGGGCAAATTGGAATCAAACCCAAAAGGGGATTCAAACCACGAAACATCCTCTAAGCAGCCACCCCGGGCCCGGTTTGTCCGGATGTCCCTTCACCTCTTTCCGACTAGTGCTTGCGACGGGTGTTAAACCTGCCCGCCATACACACTGTAGGCGCACTTGCAAACCGTAGTGTTGAGGTTGATAGTGTTCAAGACGAACCAAAAACCCTTCGCCATGCAGACCCTTGGCACACTAGCACACCGTGATCTTGGGTTCCCTTTTAGTCGCATCCTACGACACGCAGGGGTACGGTGGGCTTATTCTACCCCCAGCCCACAGGGGGGAAGTAGAACTGGAGCCTGAGTCACAAGCAGCTCTAACGATTAACACACCATTGGGTCTGTTTCGCTGGTTGCGTCTACCTCTAGGTTTTGCATCTAGTCCTGGAATTTTCCAGAGGGTCATGACAAAAATCACCAGCAAGATTCCAAGTGTCTTCCCTTTTACGATGACATCCTCGTAAGTGGGAAAGGGTCTAAGCATGACAATTCGTTAGCTAAACTCTTAACTGCTTGACAGGATGCAGGGGGAAGATTAAGTATCGATAAGTGTAAACTGTCGCGCCCAGAACTCAAATATCTGGGCCACATGATTAATGCAGAGGGACTGCACACACTTCCTGAGGTTATTGAAGCTGTCAGTAAGGCTCCAAACCCTATTTGTAGTCAAGAGCTATAAAGCTTCCTACGGTTCGTGAATCATTACTCTAAATATTTACCCAACCTAGCTCACCTTCTGGCTCCAGTTACCTAGTTGTTAAGCCCTAACGTTAAATGGGTCTGTGGGCCGAAATGTGACAAGGCAGTTAACTCAGTTAAGCAACTTTTTCTTAAATCAAACGTTTTGGTCCATTATGATCCAAAATTAAAACTGAAACTAGTCAGTGACGGCTCGCCCTACGGAATTGGTGCTTGCCTTATGCATATCATGCCAAATGGGGAATCACGACCAATAGCTTTCACTTCCTGTAAGCTTACTAAAGCCATTTCGATCGAGAAGCAATCAGCGTGGCGTGGGGAATGAAACGTTTTCATGAATATGTCTATGGTCAGAAGCTCACACTGCAGTCTGATCAAAAGGCTTTAGTGTGGATTTATGGCCCTAAGAAAGGAATACCGCAGATGGCAGCAGCCAGAGTTCAACGATGGGCAGTAATGCTCGCTCATATGATTTTGAACATATTCCCGGAAAACAAAATCTAACAGCCGATGCTTTGTCTAGGCTGCCACTCCCTAATACTGAGGAGTTAGAGGACGCAGAAGCACAGTATAACGTTTTTGGCCGTACAAAACAATTTCAAATTTACCTGTTTTAAACGAAACTCTGGTGCTTGAAAGCTGAAAGGACAAGCTTCTTTCAAAGGTTTACCGTTACGTAAATCATGGGTGGCCTGCCATCTGCGATAATCCGGACATGACTCTGTTTTTCACACGTCGCAATGAAATCTCCATCGATCTAATACTCTGTTTTGAGGGTATAGAGTCGTCGTGCCTTCTGCCTTCCGTAAACAAATCTTAAACGATCTACACAGCTCACACCTTGGCATCGTGAAACTTAAAGGCTTGGATAGATGTAAGGGGTGGTGGCAGTCTATTGTCGCGGATATTGAAAAGAAAGTTAAATCATTCCATAACTGTCAAGAATTTAAGGACACTCAACCCGCAGGTCCCAAGCACACCTGGGAGTATCTAATTAAGCCTAATGCGCGTTTCCACGCTGATTTCCTTGGACCGTTAGACAACTACATGTTTTTGATAATAATAGACGCACATAGCAAAATACCATTTGTGCATAAAATGAAAAGTACGACACCTGCTAAAGTTATTGACATTTTCAATAACCACATTGCCGAATACGGTTAGTTTGATTCGATCGTTACAGATAACGGGAGTCAGTGGATGTCTCAAGAGTTCAAATCGTGGTTAAAATTGAACGGAATCCTACACCTGACCGGGCCTAGTTTTTTCCCTTGGGTAAATGGTTTGGCAGAGGTCTATGTCTGAAATTTTAAACGCGTTTACAAGGCAGCAAAGCAGGACGGGTCTATTATCCAAGAAAGCATAAATGCTTACTTAATTTCATCTAGAATTACACTGAGTTCGACAACCCAAGCCACAGCTGGTAAGCTTTACTTTAATTGAGAATTAAAATCTCGTCTCGATTTACTCTATCCTGATCCAGTAGCGGTTGCAAAACGTAACCAACAGAAACAAATTAAAAGCACACAGCACCTTAAACTGCTAAAATACAAGGCTGATGAAGAAGTTTGGTATTGTGATTTTAGCGTCACTAATAACAAGCTATGGTGTAGTTGGGAAGTTGGGACTTCTCACAGTGTGGGACCAGACCAGATGACTGTTGTATCCAAGCCTATCCTAGTGAGGTTGAGAAGGACACAAGCCAGCATGCAGCCGTCCATTCAAAGCTAAGTATCATAAAATAATATATTTTAGGGTCCTGGCAACAGCCAGAGTACTGATTCAAATATGGCAAATGCCAGTATAGCTGAACTGAGCTGAAGTAACTTAAAGCTAGCCTAAAGGTAGCCTATGACAAACCATTTACTATACTCACGTAGCCTTGCTTAGTGGGAGGCCAAAACAAATACTGTGGAAATCTATAGTAGTGACTTGAATCACTTTGGGATTGTATCAAGTATACTGTAAAGAAAGATGTCATTGAGATATTAAAATCCTTTCGTATCCATGCTTCATCTGGCTTCTCATTTATTCCCGGCTATTCCAGGGTTCATATAACAAAGAGTATTTAGAGTTATCCTGACTATAATTCGACTTGCTAAACGTAGTAAATCGGATTACATTTTTAGTTGTAACTTGCATTCTGATGGTCTTCAATTTTAGTTTAGCCTAATTGATAAACTTGTCCCTGGTGTATTCCAGATGTGGCTTTCTCTGGTTTACAGCATAGAGTTTCTCAATTTTCTCCAGTATTCGTTCAGTGCAATCATTTCTAGGACCTTCTCTTCTCATCAACTCAGGGTCCAAGAAAGGCAGCATACTTTCACCACTCTCATCTCTCGCGCATGAATGTAAGGTCTGGCCTCCAATCATTCAGGGCGGCCAACACATGGTCCACTTCTTGCTTTTCTAGTGTACCGAGGATGGCAAAACACCCACATTAACAATAGTCCTCTACCTAGCAAATTTTCGACCACTGTCTGCAGGCTTCTTCTGGCTTATAGAAGTTAAATTTCCTATCTGTTTTTTTTTTTTACACAGAGGTATCGCTGAGGATGGTTAATTTATAAGCTGTGGGAAAGCTGTGTGTGTAGGTGATATTTTAGGGCATTTAATTTTCATAGTTCACCATCCTCCCGCATGATAAAATAAAATGTTTGCCCAAGACAATATTATTTTATCATGCGGGAGGACAGTAATCTATGAAAATTTGTTTAATGTTTTTTTTTTAATGGCTTTAAATTGTTGCCCAACCAGCTGTAGTGACTGCCTATTGGGTGCAGGGAAAGTTACTTTTTTAACGATGCTCTGCTGCACTACAGGCTGTGAATAACTATCGGCAGGAGCTTGATTACATAATGTGTACATGGCCGATTGGGAGAGAAGCTGTAAATTTTACTTCCCGGCTGTAGACATTTCATTCAACAGCCTTGCCAACATTTACTGTAAGGGTAAAAGGTGTTAACTTTGTGGCCTTACATGAGAACTGGGATGCAGTCTGAATGCAGTGCATACAATTTTTACCCCAGGAGGCCATGTTTTGATATAACAAAACTGCTGCTACACCTCAAGGTCACTTGATTGATCTTGCTTGCAAGTTGTATTTAAAATACTCTGAAAGCAAATACGACCGTGTATGGTATTAAACAGGACGGAAAGTCGAGCAGGCTCAAGAAGGATTAAATAAATAAATACAGATGCAAACCTATTTACGTTGCCTTTTGGACCTAAATATCATGCTGCCTGAGCGAGGAATTGAACCCACGACCTTTGAAACCAAAGGCCGAAGTCCTACCGCTAAGCCATACGCCGTGTCAGCATATGGCTTACCAGTAGAGCTTCGGCCTTTGGTTTCAAATGTCGTGGGTTCAATTCCCCTCTTAGGCAGTCTGATATTTAAGTCCAAAAGGCAACGTAACTGTGCGTGCAAATTGGATTCCACCCTCCAGTTAGGCTGTCGTGGAGGTCTGCGCTCACTAGGTACTGGATTTCGGGGATGAAATCGGTCTGGATGTTCATCAGCTCATAATTATCTTTCTTGTGCGTCTGGATTCCAGACCTCCAAGATTCTTACCTCTCATCGAATTCAAAACAGCTAAGGTTGTCGTATTCTCCCAGTCAATGCAATGCTGTAATTTCATGCGGTGGATTGCGACGCCGTTCTCATCTTTATTATTTCTTACATCCACCATATGTTGCCGTACTCTATTTCTCACTCCCTTGCATGTCTCGCCAACGTAAACGGCATCACAGTTCCCGCACAGCACATCGTAGACCCCTTCCCTGGTGTTTTTGATCTTTCGAAGAACATCTTCATCCCTTGAGCATTCCTTTCTCCTAGTCTACATTTCACGTTTCTCCTTGGGTGTTAAAAGGTGCTTCTTATTTTTATTTGAGTCCTCGTGTCTAAAATAGGCATCGAACCAATGATTTCGTTAAATCCTTTGGATCCTATCACTCACTCCTTCGACATTAAGTTAGACTCACTCTCTTTCATTTTCGTTGCTCTTCCCATCTACGTTCATCTAAACCACTCTGCCCTTGCATTCTGATGTTACACAGTAAAAGCCA
>JAHWFP010045210.1:0-15063 GCA_023313725.1 Lithobius niger | reverse complement strand
GGCTTGTTGGAGGATCCAATATTGAAAATTGCAAATTCCTGGACGTTTTAACTGGGGAAATCTCCGTTCATGACAGGGCCAAAAGATTGTCAAGAAAAAATCAGGAGTGGGCCTTATATTTTATTATTCCAAAACTGATAATATAAAAATTGTGTAGGGGTCTAGGGGATAGCGTGTTGTTTTTATTGCATAAATTACGGGTAATTGTTTCGAAATGTATGACGGCTAGTTGTGAAAGCTCTAAACGGGCAGTTTTCGTCATTGGCTAGGGAGATTGTTGAAGTGGTACAAAATTACAACGTGGTTAAAGCATTTCTGCCAATCACCAGGGGTTACATTGGCTACTGCAGTAGTTGTTATGTTTTGCCGTCTGCAATTTTACGTTTGGTGTTAGATGCTCTTATTTCGTCTTCAACTTGGGCCCAAATTAACTCGATGAGATTCAGCTCGCAGTGGTACGGAAATTTGTTTTTCGAGCCACGAAATAATCTCTGGCTTATTGCTGTTGCTTGTTGCTGCTTTGCGAGTCGAACTGAATGACACGGAACGTTGTCCATCACGATCACCAAGTTGGCCGGATATTTTTGGTTGTAGTTTTTAACCAGTTTTTAAAACACTCGCCGTTCATTTCTTCTTGGTAATCCCCAGTCTTAGTTTTCTAATGTAGAGAAGTTGAGCACTATTTACAAATCCTTTTTGTTAGAGCCAGCATGCAATAATATCAAACATCGATCTTTTCCCGGTGGTATGAATCTCTTCCCACTGCATCTGTCGGCTGTGATGTTCGTTGGCCCACATCTCGTCTAAGTAAACAAACGGTGGTTGTGGCTACGCAACTAACTTACCGAAGAACTACAGCTAAATACAGATGCAAACCTATTTACGTTGCCTCTTGTCCTTGTAGAACGGCTTTCCCGTCCTTGAAGAACTACAGCGTAGAGCAACAATTTCTGGACTTTCGATATAAGTCGGATCATAGCTGGAAAGGGCGAGCAAGCTTGGCAATTTATCTGCGCGCTTCAGCTTTCGATGTGCTAGGCCATGGCGGCGTCGTCTGCGGTGTTAGGCCTAATCGTAGTCATGCCGTAGTTTTGGCCAGAGTTGGGGATCGGTATTTCCTTTGCTACTGACAAGACACGCTTACCGTTCTCTGAAATTTTCCAATGGCAAAGTTGGTCTCTTAAATTTGTTGTTTCAACATCCGTGTTGTGTCCTGAGCCTCCATGTATTTGAAAACATTGCAAACAATCTCCCTAGCCGGCGAATTCAGAGGTTTTCACGTCGGGAAAGCGATGAAGCGAGAGATAAGGTCGCCATCTTGGTTCGTCTGCTCGAAGAGAAATTTTACCAGGCGTGATCAATCCATTGTCCAAAAATCCGCGCGGAGTCGCCAACCAGAATCTAAAATAGTATAGTCAATAACATCCTCCTAGCCTCCTACCCTTGCGAAATTGCCCTCTGCCCCTCTGTTGAAGACCATTCCCTCTCCCCCTGGGCTGGGAGAGTGTACTTTCCCGAAAGGGCTGTCCGTCCTGCCTCTCCTCTCCTCTTCCTTTGCATTTCCCCTTCTTGACTACTAAGGCTTTGGTTTTGGGGATAATACGGGTAAGCTCTCGCCATGGGCCTGGCTCTTACTTTGTTCCCTAGCGCCGGGTAACTCGGTAACTGCAATGGCTTAGTTTTCTCTTTAAGTTCGGGTGCCAGCTGAAGAAGCTTCCCGTTGAAAAGCTCGTTTGCACCATGTATCGGCAAAAGCCTGAGTGGGCCCACAATGTCCGTGGGATGGTGGGTCCCGATTCCATCATTGCGTCCCTCTTCCTGTAGACCGTGTTCAGGAGTAGACGTAACGACCAGTTCAGGCTCTCCTTCCGAAAGGACGATGCCCTCTTCATTATGTGGAGGCACTCCCTCACCATCTGGTTGTCCTTCAGTTCCGGCTTTTCATCTTCTAGAGCCTTCAGTGCTGCTGTTGAGGCTAAGTAGGCCAGCTCGGCGTGAGAATTAGTATGAATGCTGCATCTGTGCAATGTTTCGTCGTCGTCGAATTGGTGTAAAGGGGTTCGAATGAAGGCTGGTGTTCGAAGGGTTGAATTCAGTTCTGGGGTCTTCTCGGTGAAATACTCCGATTCTGGGAAGGTCTTGTATCTTTTCTTGGACGGCGCCCCTTTCCCCATAGCCTTGAAAAAGAACTTCGAGCACCTTGGGTCATGTGGCGGCAATGGTTTAGATCCCGAAATTGGTTGCTCATCCTTCCTCGTGAGGGATTCAGTGTTTACCAACTGGCGGAAACCTACCGCCGACTGTGGCATATGAATCGGCAACTTCTTGGTCGACCCTGAGTTCGCTAATGTCTTAAGAGGAGGATCCGCCGGGTCGTCTTCTAACTGAACCGCCCGTTTACAGTATGGGGTTTCGTTCAGGTATTTCGTGGTAAACTCTGCAAAGCTCTTCAAGTTAATAAATCCCGGCCCTTCCTTGAAGGGATCAACTGTGTCCGTAGCTTCTGGCACCTTCTTTTTGCTGGACACCTCTTCGATCTATCTTTTCTCCTGTTGCTCCTGCTCTTCCGGAAAAGTCTTGTTATTCCGGAAAAAGTCCTCTTCATTAAACTCGACCCTCCTGTGTTTGGCGGAGTTTGGTGGGGGGGGGTTTGCTATTTTTCTCTTGGATGAAGTGTAACCATCCTCATAGTACCCATAGTCCTGTCCCTCCTCCTCATAGTTCTGTTCAAAGTCTTGTTCGTAGTCTTGTTCCTCTGGTGGATATTCCCATTCCTTCGTTTCTGTGAAAGGGGCGACCACTTTAATAGGCGAAGACTGCGTAGCTGCGGAACGTCGTTCCTTGAATGGCGGTGAAGAGCGAAGCGGCAAACCGTGGGGCGTTTGCGATGATGCGACGTGCACTTTCATTGCGTGTGGGATCATGTGTGAAGCGATAGCGTGTGATGAGCGATGTTGTTTTGCGAACCACTACTGTTTTGCTATCCTCCGATCGCCAGCGAACTGTACACACTCTTTTCACCTGCTCACTCAGCCCTTAGTTCTATTATCGCTTGCGTAAGGGACCGCTTCGCTGGTTCGCTTGCCATGTGGCCTGGCGACGTGGGGCTACTCCCCCCCCCCCCCCGCAAACCCTTTTTTCGGGTGCGGGTGGGGCACCCTTGCCCTGGCTACCGCCCTGCCCGCTTACCCTTTTTCAGGCACGGGAGGGGGTTTTGTAGCACCAACCCGACCGCTTACCCTTTTCTCGGGTGCTGTCGGTGGTTGTGACCATTTTGAGTGTTTCCCAGTGCCTTTATTTTTGCTGCTAGATCGTTAGATTTCGTACTGTGAAACTCCATTATAAACGAACAAAAGTCACCAGAAAAACGCACACTTTCACAACAGAAGACACTCACACTGTCTAGCGAATTTTCGATAGTTTACTACTATCTTCCTCAGGCCTTAAAGTTAGTTTGGACTCTGTTTACATCCCTGTTGTTTTCACCGTTGTCGTCTGCTCGTTCGTTGCCATGCTCGAAACTTGGTGCGTTGCATAGCCTCCCGATTTTTGCAGGCCCACCACGCGAGTTGTGTAGCCTCCCGATTTGTCCAGGCCGATCCAGCGAGCTTGCCACGTGAAGTCCCCACTTCCTACACAACTGCCTGGAATGTTCCCAGCCGATCAGATGTGAAACTCTCGGGTAGGAGGGGCCTTGAATGTTCATAAGAGGAATTCCTTTGGCTTCATGTTGACTAATGGCAATGGATTCGAGGCACCGGAGGTGTCTGTCACGTGCCATGTTGGACTTGATCAGTGTACTAGTGTCATGCCACCTAATCTTGTGCTTTGTCTCCATGCAATGCACTGCGATGCCATCTAGCTTTCAATCTTGCCTGCAAGCGAGAACGGATCGTTCCCAAGAGCTTG
The DNA here is from genome assembly GCA_023313725.1 of Lithobius niger. Lineage (NCBI taxonomy): Eukaryota > Metazoa > Arthropoda > Chilopoda > Lithobiomorpha > Lithobiidae > Lithobius > Lithobius niger. Next base: position 11,154 of record JAHWFP010045210.1, on the reverse strand, counting down.
TCCGTTAAGCCGCTTGCAGGAGGTGTGCGCGGCCACGCCATCGCGGCGCGAACCGCCTTCCAGTTTTCGTGCGCCAGGATCGGCGATTGTCACGTTCGTTTGCAGCAACTCAAGACCAGTGTGATGATGTTGGAGTGTTTTCTGAGCAAGAATATTGCTAGGTATTTGTGGATTGACCTACAGGAGTACATAAAGAATCGTCGGGAGTGGGTTTTGGAGGTAACCAAAAAACGTCATGTTAAAAAACTGGAAGTGATGGGCGTGCACTGTGTGTCATATGAGAGGGCTCTGCTATGTGATGGTGAAGGTGTGTGCTGGAGGAAGGACGGAATGAGGGAGGGTGCTCCTGAAGTGAGTGAGGAAGGGGCAGGGGTCCAGATGCAACATCCGTATGTGGTGAATAAATCTGGAATCGTGCTGTCTGAAGCTGAGATGAGTGTTTTGAACTTTGATTTGAAGTTTGTGCCGGTGGAGCCAGGGGGGAATGTGGATGTAAGGACAAACCTAGTGGCTGATGTTGAACAGTTGCTCTCGGGATTCTCGTGGGCCCCCGAAATTAGACTGAAGCTGCAGCAGATGGTTGTCAGGCCACCTCCTAAGGTGAGAGCGAATGTGACAGTGGAGCAAGCCAGAGCTATCCGGACTCTCTGGGATAGAGACAATATTGTAGTGTGCAAAGCAGATAAGGCGAATCAGACGGTGGTGCTCTCTCGTAGTGACCACGACGAGCGGGTTGTTCGCGATATTGTGACGTCGGGGATATATAAGGAGACTGAAGTGAATGTTGGCAATAGGCCTATGTTGGATCTGCTATTCAGCCTTGAGCGGTTAATGGATGAGGGACATTTGAGTGCAGAAGAGGTCCAGAGGTTATCTCCCACAGCCCCTCAGCGACTCCCCACAATTTTTGCCCAGGTGAAGACCCATAAAGACGGCATGCCACTTAGGCTGATTACTTCAGCCAAGGGAGGAATGGCACAGAAGTTGGACTGGGAAGTGGCTGAGAGACTCAAGAAGTATGTGCGGGGTGAGAGTCGGCTTCGTAAGACTAGTGATTTGCTAGATGAGCTCGAACTTCTGGAGCTTGGAGAAGATGAGATGATGGTGTCTTTTGACGTCGAGAAATTATGCCCGAGTCTCTCACACCGTCTCATATTGGAGATGCTGGCACTCTCGAGGAAGAGGTGGGGTGTTCCAAGGAGTGAGTTCAAGAAAGATCGTGCGCTGTTGAAGGTTCTGCTTGCTTCTATTTACGTTGAGTTCGGCGGGAAGACTTATTGGCAAGATGGAGGAGCCCCTATGGGCTACTCTAGCTCGCCAATAATCGCGGAGATGGTGATGCAACACCTTGACGAAATGGTTCTGAGATCGAGTGTGAGTGTACGAATGTGGAAGAGGTTTGTTGACGACGTGTTCGCTGTGCTGGGGAAGAGGGAGTTGCAGAGTGTATTGAATAAGGTTAACAACTGGAGGAGATGGATCAGCTTCACGGCGGAGGAAGAAGAAAATGGAGCACTCCCGTTCTTGGATGTGAATATACAGAGGATTGGTGGAGGGAAAGTGGTGTTCTGCCCCTACGTTAAGCCCATGGCAACTAGGCGCGCCATCCCATACAACTCGGGACACCCGAAGGAGCAATTGCGCGCTATTGCTCAGAACGAGCTTGTTAGGCTAGTGCGAAACTCGAGTAGCCTCGATCTTGCAAAACCTCACTTGGAGGCGGCTAAAGGAAGGTTCTTGGAGCTGGACTACCCAGCGGGTCTTTTAAATCGGCTACGAAAGAAGGCGGTTTTGATTGTTGCGAACGAGAAAAAGAAGAAGAGTGGCCCCCGAGAAGACGAGAATGTGTTAAATGAGTTGAAAATCGATGAAGGAACCCCGAGAGTGAAGCTGACTTACCTGGAAGGAGTTACTGGGCCAGTGCAAAACATCCTGAGGCAGCACGGCTTCAAGACCTACTTGAAGAACGTAGAAGGAATTCGTAAGAGAATTGTTCATCGAAAGAAGAAGGCAGTCCCACAAGGACGTGAGACGCAAAAATGCAAGGATGAGAAAACTATGGGGTCGGTTGATAACACCAACGAGGGAGTGTATAGAATTCCGTGCAATGACTGTGATGCTGTGTACATAGGGGAGACAAGAAAAGGAGTAAGAACGAGGCTTGCACAACACATGGGAAATGTTCGGAATGCAGTCAAAGATAACGGCATCGCAGTGCATTGCATGGAGACAAAGCACAAGATTAGGTGGCATGACACTAGTACACTGATCAAGTCCAACATGGCACGTGATAGACACCTCCGGTGCCTCGAATCCATTGCCATTAGTCAACATGAAGCCAAAGGAATTCCTCTTATGAACATTCAAGGCCCCTCCTACCCGAGAGTTTCACATCTGATCGGCTGGGAACATTCCAGGCAGTTGTGTAGGAAGTGGGGACTTCACGTGGCAAGCTCGCTGGATCGGCCTGGACAAATCGGGAGGCTACACAACTCGCGTGGTGGGCCTGCAAAAATCGGGAGGCTATGCAACGCACCAAGTTTCGAGCATGGCAACGAACGAGCAGACGACAACGGTGAAAACAACAGGGATGTAAACAGAGTCCAAACTAACTTTAAGGCCTGAGGAAGATAGTAGTAAACTATCGAAAATTCGCTAGACAGTGTGAGTGTCTTCTGTTGTGAAAGTGTGCGTTTTTCAGGTGACTTTTGTTCGTTTGCTGCTAGAGTTACCTTTTTCGTGTTCGGAAGCTCTTTCTTTCCGACCTGAAGAACCTCCATTCTTCTCACCAGTCGACTCAGACGGGGCACTCCTATGGTCACTATCGTGCACTAACTTCTTACTTTAGCGATCTATGGCCGGATTTCCCCGCCTTTTCGGCGATCGCCAGCGAACCCTTTGTCTCACGGGACGGTGGTTTCGCTCCTTCCAAGTGCACGGACATGTCCTCCACCACCAGTTTCTCATCTAAAACGGTCGACATGTTCTCCTTCACACAGTCGCCCTGGGAATCTTTCGACAACAAAGTGTTACTTGCCATCAAGGCATTTAAGCTAGCTGCAAGGGTCGAGTTGACCCTTGCATTTCGTTTAGGCGGCCATCTATGTGGCCGATCACTCTAGCACTCACTGTATCTGTTAACTTATCTTCCATCTTTGTAGATCTTGATTCTAGCACAACCACCGCTGTTTCCCTTGCTGCCGTGAGCATCGACCCGCGCGAACGTTCCTGGTAAATCGATTTTGCATTGTCCGGAAAACCATCGAGTTCGGATGTGGTGTCCGAGCCCTCACCAACCAAGTCCTCTGCGAAAATCGGGGCCTCGGGAACCGTGATCATCTCAGCGATGCGTAAATCGAGACTTGTTTTCGACTGAGATCCTTTTTCTGCCTACCTTTTAAGTTGCGCCTTCCGGTGGTAGGAGTGGCGCCATGTATAAAGGGATCTTTTTTTATCGAATCGTCCTTGTGAAGTTCACAAATGTCACACAACTCGTTAACGAAGTCACACTTACGGCACCGACGACATAGGGGATGCAGGTCTCTTGGCGTCTTCTGACAGGTACACACTGGATAATTACCGTTCTTCAAAAGTTCGGCGATATTATCCTTTTCTTCGTCACAGTTTCACGATCTTGAACGTCCCGATCGTCACGATCTTTACGACTACCATCATCACCATGTTGTGAACGATCGGCGGCCATTGTTTGGCAGCGAACGACGCGTGCGACTATAGCCAACGCATGCTCAAAAGCGAATGGGGTTTCCCCACAGGAAGCAGGCGGCTGCAGTAGGTAGACTACACAGCGCGCCTAGTGGGGAAAGCTGACAACCGGCGTTGAAATCGTTAAAATTATTAATAATTTTGTTTCAGCATGGGAAAAAGCCAAATTAGCGAATTTAGCAATGAGTACTGAAGGTAAGTATTTTGCATATAGTAAGAAATAAGGAATCAGAAAAAAAAAGTAGGATATAAGGAAAAAGTAGAAACTCTATGACCCATGCTTTTGAAATGTTCTGTCGAGTTTATTTACGTATTGCTGTGTAATGGAGGCACCAATATTGATATCCAGCCATGGTGAGTTTGGATGGATTCACGAAGGTACTGTATGCGTTTTACAGTTTATGTAGTTGTGTTTCAGCAGTATGCCTAATAGTGGGGCGCAACAATCTTTAGAATGTGAGCCCAAGTCTCGAACACCACATATCCAACAAGATCTTCCACAAAAATTTAAGTCCAACTGAGTGCTTTTTCCCCAAGTTCCGTTGACGAGAACAGGAGTGACGTGCTTCTACACAGTATAAAGGGAGGGATACCACCAAAGGGGCTTGTTGTGCACAACATGCGCCGCAAGGATACCGAGCGTAAATAGAATAACCAAATAAATTAGTATATTATACTAGTTGAGTCGCTCGCTAACGCTCGCTCATTCGGCGTCGTCTCGCTTCGCTCGAGGATATTTCTTATTTTAACATTTATGCTGCTGACGGAGAATTTCACACCAAAAAACGATCATGAACATTGTAGTGCGCGTTTTTCATAAACAAACTGTTAACTTGTGCCTACTCTTTCATTTTTCTTTGTTTATATCATAGTAAGTCTTGCTACTAATTTCGTAACCTGATCCATGTCGTGAACAGATTTTTTTTATTCAAATAAATTGTGCTGCGTAAGATGTAGAAGCAACTCCAGAGCTGAACACCAGGAATCGTAAGTCACCTTCAATTCGTGTTAGTACGACCAAACCCCTATAAATTCTTATACCATCCATACATAGGTTTTTTGTTTCACTTATTTTAGGAATGTTTACTTTACGTCCTGCTTTGTGTGCTTTAGCGTTTTTGTGCATTAGTTTATGTCTCCCCATCCCCAATGGCGAAGTAGTTGTAAAACATCAAAAGATAATAATGCGTCATGGAACAAAGATGAACACAAAGGTTTGTTGACAGAGTTAACCAACCGTTTCGTGAGGTTTTAATGCAAGTCAGCCTACACGCAATACGAAATCAAACCCCGATATGTGAGTTTACCACAATTATGCTAGACTGTTGGTGTTGAGTAGAGCACCAGCTAATGGCATATTGATCGAATGTCGATGTTTTACAAATGCAAACGTAGAAATATTTCTAACACCCTTTTCTGTTACACTATCAAAATAGTTTGTTTAAGTAGGCCTAATTTGCATTTATCATTTAATCTTTTCATACCTTTAAGTAATTTCATTTAAATTTACGGCTAAATTGGCAGTTTGAATTTGAAATACCCAAAATACAACTCCCAACAGTCGTCCCATGAGTGAGCTGCACGTGCCTCATTCATGAATGACAGCTATCATTCGGATTGCAGGCCATAATCCCACCGACAACAATACTGGACCACGTGCCGCCTACGTGGCACAACAATTGTGGACCATCCTCTCAGTAGGAATATGTGATATTCCGAAACTTACAATCAACTTCGAAAAATTCGTTTCAACAATGATCCAAAGGGTTTTTTTCCGTTTTTTCGAGGGAAAAACTTTTACCTAGAACTACGAAAATACGCCTAAACGATATCCAGAGTAATTTCCTGTCTTTCGAGACCTTTCTCACATTTCTAGCCTTCCTACTTCCGGAGGAGAAGACGTATATATAAACAAACAATCCGACCGACAAACCGACCGTAAGTTTTTAATGGTTATGATTTATACACTGTATCCGTGTGGCATTTGCTGTAAGCTACAACCCCTGTAGAAACCACGGTATTTGTAACACTTCCAAACCTTACAAATATGCGCCACGCTATAAATAGTGATTTGTACAAAATTGCGCTGAAGATGCCATGTCAGACTAGCAAAGCCTAGACTATAACCAATTTCAGTCACCTACCGATAAATGTAATCTTTGTCTTCATGACGGCACCCAAAGAAAAGCCAAATATCACCAAATTTGGCTTCTAGCTGGGAGAGACGGTGCATTTCTCTAAAAAAAAAAAGTCCAATTTTACGAGGGGGAAGGTCAAAATTGGTTTCTATTGCCTAAGGAAAATACAGTACACACTACCTGTAAATTTATTTGCATTCAGTTCCTGAGTGCTCGCTACCCTGGAGGAATCAAAACTCTCTAGATACGCCCAGCTCAGACACCCACCTGCGCATGTGCGGGTCCAGCACGCGTAGGCCCTCCATAAATAGTGCTACGGCGACATCCAGCCATCTACTTTTCCTCGCGATATGTCAGCCATGATGGTGACTCGAGAGGGGAGGTTGGGTGGGTATTTACAGGTAGTATATATTTTCCTTAGGCAATAGAAACCAATTTTGACCTCCCTCCCCCTGGTAAAATTGGGAGAAAATATACACTACCTGTAAATTTATTTGCATTTACAGTTGACCTCGTCAATGTAGGTGGCGGGCACCATCATGACGGGCCCCCAAGGGTGTGAGCTGGGTCCCGTGTGACAGAGTTGATGTGGATTGGTTGCAGGTGCAACATTCTCTGGTCACGGTCGACTTTCTGACGGTTTGTGAGCAACGAACCGGCTTGTGAACGGCGATGGGCTTGTGAACGACCAACGGGCTTGCCAACGACAAACGGCGAACGGGCTTACGAACGACGAACGGTTTGTGAGCGACGAACGGGCTTGTGAACGGTGAATGGGCTTGCGAACGACGAACGCTCTTGCGAACGGCAAACGGGCTTGCGAACGACGAGCGACCTGTGAGCAAACAGGCTTGCGATTGAGCTTGTGAACGACGAACGCTCATGCGAGCGGCGAATGGGCAGGCGACGGTCGTGGCGGACGACAAACATGCGAGTGGCGATGGATGGGCGCCAACTTGGGTGTGTCCATGATTCACAGATCAAAATTTTCAGCTTCAAGTGTGAATGGTGAGTGGGCTGAACAGGTGAGTGGACTGGTAAGCATGTGAATGACGGTTGGGTCATCGAACGGCGGCAGAGATTCTCCAGGCGAGCTTGAGTGGGTAAAGAGGAACGTGATGGATATACGGCAAATGCTTCACTTGCATTGTAGATACGAACGGGACGAACGGAATGATTTAAATCTTCGTTCAGTCAAGACGTCGGAAACCATGACTAGTGTGAAGGCAGGGAGGCCGAGAAGGGAGAGCTCTTTCGGGAAAGCTGCATGGCTGGCGTCCATCATGGGGCGAATGGTACAGCGAACGATGACGAACGATGTGTAATGGTGAGTGTTTGCCAATCGAGCGAACAAATGAGAATAGAAGCCATCAACTTGTGGATCTTCGTGTAAGGTTGACCAGCGAACGGACTAACCAACGAACGAACCAATTCCATTGTAGAGATGATCGGCGAACGAACGCGAACGGGAGTCTTCATGAAGCAGGCGAACACGAACGATGAACGACGAACGAGAACGAACGGGAGTCTTCTTCTTGTAGCAGGCAAACGGTGAACGACGAACGGTCACAGGGTAACGATGCTGACCCAGCGGCAGCTGGAGGAAAAGAGATGGCTGGCTATCGCCGTAGCACTATTTATGGAGGGCCTACGCGTGCTGGACCCGCGCATGCGCAGGTGAGTGTCTGAGCTGGGCGTATCTAGAGAGTTTTGATTCCTCCAGGGTTGCGAGCACTCAGGAACTGAATGCAATAAATTTACAGGTAGAGTACATTTTCTAGCCGGCAAGTAGAAACAGAATGTTACAGATAAAATGAGTTTTTACTTAGGCTTAATATCGTCATCTCAATGCTCAAAACCTTGAATTCACTTTAAGAAGCTTCATTAGCTCAGAACAGGGTGGCGTCCCTGCTCATTATCCAGCAGGTCTTGCCACTCATCCCTCACAATCGTTTGTGAAAGAATTCTGTTCACCGAGAGCGAGCCTGCTGGGTGGGTACACTAAAGGTTTATTTTAAGATAAGTGAATTGTTTTATTCAAAAGTCCGTTTTCATTTCCATCCGAAAGTACTACCCTTTAGTTTTGTACAAATGGAGGTGGCTCGAGCCAAACCCTGCTCTAAAATGCACAGATGATACCAGAAATCTTACAATCTGTCAATTCTTACAAAATGAAGGTACTCACCTACAGCAGATTGGTAGCTTCTTTACTTCAACAGGCAGCAGAGCAAATAACTTTTTGCCCGCTGAACTACCTGCCATATGTTCTTTCATATTAGCACCACCTACAGCTCCTATGATCTCTAAGATAGTGGCTGATAAATGTGGTCTTATCGCGCCATGTGCAGGCTGAATCTGGCTGATATAACTTTGTCTAAAGCCACACTAACTAAGAATGCACAGGACGATGCTAGAGCTCTCAATTTGTGGGCTTGCACCAACTGGGTAAGATATAAGTGACTTGGGACTATGTCGTAGCTCAACGGATGACTTCACAGATCCATACCGCAATCTTAGGAGGAGGAACAGGTCTAGAAGACAGGGTCACCAAGTCCTTTTCAACTTAGAGGAAAAGAGTTGCCCGTGGAGTGGTCCTGTCCCGTGGTCGTTGGGTAGTCAACGGAAGCTTTGTGTATTCCACGTAGGCCCACAAAGCTCGAACAGGGCACTGTACCCTTTCACAACTCATTTGGTCCAACACTGGGCCAAGAGCCATGATGACGATTGGGTGTGGGGTCTCATCCGGACGTGGGTTCTTGGGGTGTGGAACTCAACTGGAAGCAGGAGAGTAAAACACACTAGACGCGGAGCAGGCTATCCGCTCTGGAGAAGGCTGCGAAGTCACTTTGGTGGGCCGGCCTTGGCTATGGACACTGGAAATACCATTTTCTGAGTAGGTGCAATAATGATGCTTTATGAAGGGGCATCGTAGAGGTTGACCACCAAGCAGGAAAACACCAGGGAAAGATTCCAGGAAGGGAATAGATGTCGAACCCGTGGATGATGATTGTCATAAGCTTGGACCACCTTGAAAATAACCTTTTTGTGTGCTGCGTCGGAAGGGCCTATGCTGTTCACGATGTAGTTAATGGCAGACCGGTTTTCCTTGATGACTATAGGCGATAGAGCAGCCTGAAAGAGATGTTCTAAGAAAGCTGCTATTGAGGTGATCAACAGGTCACAGAGGTCTACTGCATTGTCAGAACACCAGGTAAATCATCTGCGCCATTTGGCCTCATAGACCTTCATCGTGGATTCTCTGTGGCATTGGAGAAGGAATCGCGGCACAGGGGACGAAAAACCTACCATCTTTAGGCTAGCCTTCAAAGTCTCCACATGTGAAGATGAAGAATAGCTGGGTTTGGGTGTAGCATCCTTGTGTTGGGTGAGGAGATCTGGTGACAATGGTAAGGAAATGGGATCCTCTTGCGACAGTTCAATATGTCTACAAACCAAGGAGCCGTCAGCCAATGCAGAACTACTAGGAGAAACATACTTTTGGAAACCCGGATCTTGTTCAGGATCCTCTGAAGCAGTGCAAAGGGAGGGAAGGCGTAGGCAAACATCGGTCATAAAGGATGCCGAGAGCGTCGGTCACTTAAGCGATGGAGTCCGGAAACAAGGAGACAAATTGTTGAAGGATGGCAGGAGGTAACCAGGTCAATCCATGCCATACTTTGGGGAATAACTGCCATTCTGTGGTCAGCACTTTGTCCATCCCGGACAACTCGTCGGCTAGCACAATCAATTTCCGTGCACTATGACTGGGATGGGGCAAGGCAGCCGAATGGTTAGCACGACCATCTAATGTGCAAGAGTTCCCTGGTTCGTCCCTGACCTCAGCGCTCAATGGCATTTTCAGGAAGAGAACCCCGTGATGCCTCGTGCATAGATCGATTGTGGCATGCAATGTTGTCCCTCTCACCTTCTTGTGCAATGGCTTCGGCTGGGTGCACATCAAACCTACAGTAACCTACAGCTTTGTGCCTGGTTAGCAATGTCACTTGAAAACCCTGGCAGACCTTGAAAAGGGTAGACACTTTCTCCATTAGGGTGCGGGAGTGGGTTCCACCTCATTGCCGAACATACGTTACAACTGTGGTAATGTCTGACATGGCAACAACAGTCTTCCCTTGCAGCCACGACAATGGCCTGTAACAGTGATGGTATGAAGGGTCGTCTCCTCCAATGACCAGGTGGCAGACACTAGTCTGTTCGCCATGTGGGATCCCGATACTGCCTTCGAGGCATCTGTGAATAGCAGAAGAACTGGGATGGGGGGGACACTTGCACACCCACTGACAGGTTGTGTTCCTGAAACGCCAGTGAAGGGACTGCCAAGGTGGTTAGCTTAAATTCATCCTCCCAGGCAAGCTGTGGATATTATTTGTCCTTCCGGAACAAGCCCGGAAGCACCCAAGCACCCAGAGTTAGAAGTCCTGCACGGGAGCCCAACTGTACGATGATCGCTCCTAAGTCTCTCGCGGACACCCAAGTCAGATGTTTGAGACCATTCAAAGAAGAGATTAGATTTACAACTCTGTCAGGGGATGGGAAAATCGGGAAGTTGACCAATTCTAGGAGCGCATTCATAATCCTAGAAACACGAATGAATGAACCAACTGAAGCCTCAATTTTACAGCATTGATGCCTAGTCCTAGCCTTGCGAATAGGGAGAGGCAAAACCGATGATTCCGACAAAGCTACCCCGGGCAAAAATTACGGAAAAGCCAGTCGTTCAGGTAGGTGTGAGAGCGTTCTTGCAGCTGTATAGATAACCAGGTAGATCCATTGCATACTTTGGGGGCAACATCCAAAAGGCAGGGCTCGAAATGTACAGAAAAAAGTGTGTAGCATAATTACGATGCAAAATAAAAATTTGCGTAGCAATCGCAAAATAATGGTTAGCAGTTTTCATGAAACATATATATTTTTCTTGGCAGGTAAAAGGGCATTTTTGTTTTAATTGATGGTTCAGCTAGAAGAAGAGAATGTGATTGTGTGACGTATAAATTGCATCATTTTTTTTTAATACCTAAATATTCTGATGCTTTATGTTATGATTTTGTATCGTTCAGTTTCATTCTTTGCACATGTATAAAAATAACCTAACTTCTGTAGGGATTGGAATTAAGAATTATACGGAACACAATGATTGTTCTATTATAAATGGGCTACGCCTACTACAAAAGGATTTTTTAACTTAGTTATAAAGTTCTTTCGCCATGATCTTGCATAGCTAAACTGCTACGCAAATTTCGATTTTGTATCACTAATGTCTAAAATTGTGGTG